>JARHVA010003656.1:1382500-1390000 GCA_037957365.1 Torreya grandis | reverse complement strand
TCATTCAATTTAGAACCTAAACATTCTTCCCATTGCTATTCATTTTCTTCCCCTCTTTCAAAATGATCATTTTTAAGCCACATACCATGTATCTTAAGTGATCATGTTAAGGAATGAAAAAAAGTGTAGGGAACTAATTCATGTCTCCCACATGGATTTATCTTTCACACAATCTAGGCATTAGCTCCTCTTAAAGGCATAATCCATCTTCACCAAATTTTACTTCTTAACAGGTTATGTTTCAAGGAAGGAGTTAATAGTACCATGTTTTTTACACTAAACAAAATGCAAAATTTGACATTTTAGTTTTCACATATAGTTATTTAGGGTATATTCTGATTTGTGTGGATTTAGAGGGTAGGCCATAGGAGATTAACCATGAATTATGGTTTACCTTGAGTAAAGGGGGATAAAGAGTGTAGAAGCATAAATTTACATTACAAATACCATTTACATGGAATTAAAACATATAAAATCCCCATCTTTATCATCAACCAGATTACATGGTACACTAAAATTTTTAATTAATAGGGTAAGGTGTTTTATAGTAGAAAGTAGAGAGGATCATGAGGGGAATAAGAATGGGAATATAAATAATTATGTTGGTAAAAATTTCAAATCCAATTTGGTGATGGAGGAAAACTCTCTTAAAGTTAGACTTTTTTGCTTGGATTGTTATAAAAATTTAAGTGGTGAGAAGAGAACATATTTGTTAGGGCATTATTCAAGTAAACAGTGACGCTATTGTTTAACCCTAAATTGGAAGTGGATCCTACTTGGGTAGATAGGGTTAAGAATATATAAATAACAATGCATAAGGGTGATAATAATATCTATCATAGGCTAATCAAATGATAAACTTAGATATAAAATATACTAAATTTATTAAACTGAGTTAAGCTAAAGATAAAAAGTATAACTATGTTATATATGAAAATGACAAAGAAATAAGGTACTTAGTTGGTTCTAATGTTAACATAGTTCTAGATATAAAATAGGTAGGAAGTAGACCAAGAGAGGATTTTATCATAGTCACCAAATTTTGGATTGAGTGCCTTTGGATCTATTAACACTAGTGTTAGCCTTATATTTTAACATCAATGCTACTATTTGAATCAAATATAGGTGTCCTATATGAAATTTATACTAGAAAAGGATGAAACCACCTGAATGATTCTAGATTTGTATTTGCCTTCACTCTAGTGTTTTTAGATCTAGGTCATGGAATATCACTCCTCATGAAATGCTAAAACCCTAGTTTTCATCTTCATAGTGACCTTGGAAAAAATGGGTTAGTGGGATCATAGTGTTGAGATAACCCAAAAGACCCCTATATCAATGGGTTCTACCTACATATACACTAATAAAAAGAGGGCCTTTAACTAATGTGATTCTCCCCTATGTGTTGGCTTGAGTGTGAATCATGAAATATGTGGAAATCAGGTACAATAGTGACCTATCCTTTAGCTTAGCAAATATATCTCTTGGGCCACTCCTTCAGTACTTCAGACATGTAGATGTGATATCCCTATAAATAATACATAAATATGATAAAATAGGGAATATTTACTCACTTTAATGTTTGATATAATACTTTTGATAAGTCACCTTGGTCTCTTTAAGTACTTTCTAGGTGAGGAATGAACGAGAAGTGATTGTGAATACATACCACTCCTATCATGAAATATATCACATTGAATAACTTAGGATGAACATTATGATACATTTTATTTGTAAATTAGATGAATTTAGGGAGCTAGACACCTTCATTAGGGTAGGACACTAACATCAACACAAGGGTTTGGGATTGATGCTTATGTCTTAGCAGTTAGAAAATAGGTACATGCTCAACTTATAGGGACATAATATAATCATATTTTAAATTTTTTTGGCAAGATTTAAGGTCTAGGTCATCAACATAAGATTGTTCGAACCAAGACATAGGCCAAGGGGCATAAAATAGAGTAGATGTGAAACTTTTGAAAGTAGGAAAGGTCTATAATTGATAGGAAAAACTGAGGTATATGTTTTCAATTACACAAAAATGAGGTGATATATAATTCATAAATATCATCTAGATTTTCTTTCTCTTTAATTTATTAATGAATTTAATAGTTTAAAGGAGAATAAATGCACACCTAGGTGTGTATAACACACCTTGTATTTGCTTGTGCACAACTTGAGTGATTTGTTGGTGACTGACATGCAACTAAGTGAATGTTACAATATATAATTAGTGTATATGGTATAAAATTAAAAGAATTTGAAATGAATTAAATTGAAAGAGTAAGGTTTAGGAATACACATGTGTATCAATACAACTACTTTGCCTATTGGAAAATTGATTTAAAATATGTATCATTATGAATCACTAAAACTAATATTAGGATAAATATATAAATTTGAAAAGTACATATATATAAGGATATAGAGATATATTAGAATACACATGCCCCCAACCTTGGAGAAAAAGGTGAGTTTATACCCAATAGTTGAGATTAGAATAACCATGTAACCCAATCATACTTATAAATTAGTTATTATGAGTGAATAAATTCAACTCATAATATCAAATTGATGAGGTTGGATGATATGATCAAGCCAACCTAAAAACTTAGCAAGATTGACTAGTGAATCATCTCAACTCTACCAAAAAGTGAACCAACTATTGTAGTAGATTGGTTCAATATAGTCTATAATAGTCTAACTTGGTGGGTGATTATAATTCATAGAAGAGTTTTTAAATCTGAAAATGATTTGGATTTTGTAATATTAAGTGTACATTGCATAGCATATGCACCTTAGATACATCTCATGCAGAAGTTGTGTATAAAAATGGTATCAATGTATAAAATTCTCCCACAAATGTGTATTTGAATCATATGACTGTGTACTTTGACCAATTTAGAATTTTTTACAAGTGTGGGTAGCATGTTACCATAACATAGCCCCACTATATATGGATAATTGTAAAAATTAAAATAAGTGTCAATGTAGAGGACACGTTTCTAGAATATGCACTGAATACTGAATAAGTGTAGAAAACATACTTCCAAAGTGTGGCCCCATTGAATCTCAAAATTATACTAAATGTGGAGAACATGCATATATGACATGATCCCATTGATATGCCCCTCTTTAAAGTGAGGAAAGATAGGAAATAGTAATTACCTCACCTCAAAAAGATAAGACAACTGTATAATCTATGAATGGACCCATGTAGTATATAGAAGAACATGTCTAGGTAAATGTAGCATTGAAGCACATAGAATAATGTGATCACATAAAATCCTAAGATGCATGATAAAGATCATGGAAATATATAAGTAACAAGATTACTCAAAATTAAGTCAACATAAAATGGTCCTAGGAGACTATAAATAAGGGGCATAATCAAATGATGACAATTGAAGGGACATGATGTCTACAAAATCAATAATGACATATTAAAATATCCATACAATCAATAATGACATATGCCAATGTAAAATAAAGAAAACAAAGGAACATGGGATGTAAAAAAAGGAGCATATTCAAATGCTTGAATAAACAAGATAATAACAAGGCAAGACACTCAAGGAAGTAAATAAAGGAAAGCATAAATAACTAATATAAACATATCATAGTAGTTAATGGATCAAATGTGATAGAAAAAAATGTCAAGTGCATAGAATATTAATCACCATATGAAAGATATAATCATGGTAAAGGCATGTGTAAGTACATATAAGAGCTCAAAAATGATAATGAATATACTATAGAATGATATAACCTATGTGTATCAAGATCAAAAAAGTGGATTCCCCCAATGTCCACATGACATGAGTAGAGGGAAGGCCCAACAAATAAAATATGAATATATTATGAATCTATGTATGCCTTTATCACACTTAAGTATAAGTGTGACACACATGTATATGTATAATAAATGATATTCCATCCATCAACATGGAACTAACATGTAGATGTCAAAGAGCCAATAGAATAGGTTTATGTTGAAAATATTTTTGGAGATTTTTTTTTGGGTATATTTAGAATATTTAAAAAATAGAAAGACTACCCTATGTCTCATGTAATGTATGTTCATAGGTATCTCCTCACTACAAATTTGGTACAATAAACTAGTGTTACTGCCAAGGACCATCTATAGGTGAAATATCTATCACTATAGAATTTATGATACTCTACATATCTATAATAGAACTCTATGGTTTTTATAGAATAATAGTAATAAAAAAATGTTTAGTTGCTCTTGAAGTATTCAAAAAATCATAATCTATCAAATGATCTCATGCAAAAAGAAAGAATCTACAAGGAGAGGTAAATGCATAACATCTCTTGAATGAGATGTGCCACGTGTGCATAGTAGAATCAAAATGTGTATTAGGATATTTTGTTAAGTTTTTAATTTTTTATATTTGATTCACATGTATATGTATTTGATTTTAAATATATTGGTGATGGATTCAACTAATATGTACTAGGTCTTGAAGGTATGAATAAATCATGTGGTAAGTTATCGAGTTGATTAGAACATGGTTTACTGAACTATTCATCTGAAGATTATTTACCATCTATATGAGCAGTGAATATGACCTAATTTGAAGAAAGGATTGTAGTTCCATCCTTTATATCCATATTTGGAACATTGGATTTATCATGCATCTCTTGTTTTTGACCTCTTTTTTTAGAAATCTTGGTTTAAATATTTGATGTGCCCATCACTCTTTTTATGATGGTATATTTTCTACCCGTGATTTATTTTTTGACTTGTTCTCATTTTTAGGTTCTTGTTCTTTTGCATTAGCCAAATGCATATTTTAATGATTACATTAGTATTTACATTATATCCCAAGCCTTGATGGTCATTTTGATTATTTATGAAAATAAGATGAGTGATGTCTTGGGAATGTTTTCCCAACACTTAACCATGATAACCAAAGTTTTGTGAATATTTCATTCCAAAACCATATTGTTTGGAAAATTGAGTATCATTATTGAGAGGTAAATTTTAATCCTTTTCTTGATCTAATTTTTCTTTTTGAACATTTTATTTCTCTATGTTTGATATTGGCAACTATTTTTGTTTTGAGTTTTTCTTTGGTACCCACATTTGTTGTTTTGGTACATGTGTTTTAAGAGAGGTACTCATAATGTGAAATGTTTGCTTTAGTGATGTATTAATTATAGTATCACCACTATCTTTGAGACATTGTATTTTGTTATATAATTCTAAAAAAAATATGTATGATGCCCATGCATTCTATGATATGCACAATAGTATTTATATCTCCTTATAAGATGTGGAGGAGGTAATTTGATCACTTTGTCTCAAATCATTTCCATTAGGATTTCACTTGGTCTCTTAGTAATCATTGATATAATATATGGATCACCTATTTTATACATGTTTTATTGTAATTTTAAATCTAGATAAGAAACCTTATTTGGCACAAAATTGCTATATGAGGATACAAACACATAATCAACACTATCATGTGCTAGATTCTATAGGTATGTAATCTAATTTTTCAAAAATGTGATATTTGAACTAAAATTATTTTTTCACTCTTATATTAAATTTATCATAAAGACAAATTGATATTTAAAGGACTCAAAAGCATAAACCCTAGGTACCTTAGATTAAATATGCATACATGCACCATCTACCTTACCCCTAGAAGAAGTGATAATATGGACCTAGTTAAAGGGATGATAGTTATCACCCTCCTTAGGGTTAGGATAAATAAGCTCAATAATATTTCCATGAGAGTTGTAAAGAAATATTAAATTCTATTTTTTCTTAAAAACCCTCTCATTATATTCCTCAAGTTGGTCACTCCTTTTAATTGATTTCATCAGACATGAAACATAAAAATTAACAACTACTATGACGTACTACAACATGAAGTATTTAATAGATATATCCATATTAAATAAGAAAATGTTTTAGAAAAATAAATAAAAAATATTAAAATATCTAGGGTTTTAAGATTAAATATTAGGTTCACTAAATGTTTAACCCCAAATTGGATGTATATCCTACTTGGGTAGATAGGGTTAATAATATCAAAATGACAATGCACAAGGGTGATAATTATATCTATAATAGGCTAATTAAATGTTAAGTTTAGATATAACATATACCAGATTTATTAAATTAAGATACACTAAAGATAAATGTTAGATATGAAAATGACAAAGAAATAATGTACTTAGCTAGTTCTGATGCTAACATAGTTCTAGATCTGGAATAAGTAAGAATTAGACTAAAAAAATATTCTATAACAGTCACCAAATTTTGGATTACATGCCTCTGGAGGCATAGACACTAGTGTTAGCCTTAGAAATTAGTGTTGATGATACTATCTGAACTAGATTCATGTGTCATGTATTGAATATCTACTAAAAAAATATATGACCACCAGTATGCTTTTGGATTTGATTTTTTGCATTTAGATCTAGGTCATAGACTGTCACTCCTAATGAAATGGAAAAATCTTAGTTCTTTATCTTCATAATGACCTTGGAAAAATGGGTTATTGGGCTCATGATGTTGAGATAACTCCAAAAACCCCTCTATAAATAGGTGATACCTATATAGACACTACTCTAAAGAGGGCCTTAGACTGATGTATTTCTCTCCTACATGTTGGCTTGTGTGTAAATTATGCAATATGTGGAAAGCATGTACAATAGTGACCTAACTTGTAACTTGGAAAATATAGTTCTTGGGCTAATCCTTCAATATTTTAGACCTATATATGTGTTATCCTTATGACTAATATTTAAATAGGAGAAAATAGGGAAGATTTTATCAATCAAATGTTTTATACAATGATTTTGATAAGTTGCCTTGCTCTCTTTAGGTATTTTCTAGGTGAGGAATGAATGAGGAATTATTGTGAATATATACCATTCTTATCAGGAAATATTTTAGATAAAATCACTTAAGCCAACCATTAGGATACATTTCATTTGAAAATTAGATGACCTTAGTGTACTGAACACCTATGTTAGTGTAGGATATTAACATCAATGTAGGGGTTTGAAATTGATTCTTGTGCCTTGAAAGTGAGAAAATAGGTACAAGATCAAAACTTGTAATGGCATAAGATAAACATATTTTAAGCATTCTAGGAAAGATATAGGGTCTAAGTCATCAAAATAAGACCAGTTAGACCAAGAGATAGGCTAAGGGACATAAAATAGAGTAGATGCCAGACTTCTAAAAGTGAGAAAGGTCTAGAATTGAGAGGAACAACCAAGATATAAATTTTCCAAGTGTACAAGACTGAGGTGATATATAATTCATAATATCATCTACACCTATCACCAAGGCTTCAAGTAATATCCCCAAATAGGGATCGATTTTATTAGTTTTCATCCCTTCTTAAGTCATGCCATAGTATTAAATATCTATCTCAAGTCATGTAATCTTAATGTTTCATGAA
The DNA here is from genome assembly GCA_037957365.1 of Torreya grandis. Classification (NCBI taxonomy): domain Eukaryota; kingdom Viridiplantae; phylum Streptophyta; class Pinopsida; order Cupressales; family Taxaceae; genus Torreya; species Torreya grandis. The sequence goes on along the minus strand of JARHVA010003656.1, from coordinate 1,382,546 downwards.
GTGATACACTTTGTTGATGACATCAATGAGAAAGGTGTTTAATACA
>JARHVA010003656.1:1247500-1377500 GCA_037957365.1 Torreya grandis | reverse complement strand
TATATAGAAACTTTGGCTACCATTAGGAGTACCTTTCATGATCAAGTATCTAAATTCTATCGAAGAGATGAATTTTATGAGTAGGTAAAGATGACATTATCTCAAAATGCTCAAGATCTTCAGTATGATGGATTCAATTTTGATGATGATGGTTTACTAAGGTATAATGAAAGGATTTATATACTAGATAAGGATAATTTGAGGAGTGTAGTACTCAAAGAACTACACAATGCTCCTTACTCAAGTCATCCAAGTGTGACTAAGATCTTAGTAGAGATAAAGCCATTATACCATCCTATAAGATTTTGATGAAAATTCACACGATCTATCCCTATAATTAGCATGATCTAGTAAAACTTAGGAACCTTTGATAAAAATGGTATGGTAAGCATGGATATGTTGTGATGGTTATCAACCCAAAGATAGGTGGAGAGTTGGTTGGACCAAAAAATCACTAAATTCATAGAGAAAAAAAGGCCAAATAATTGGGTGTACTCCAAAGGAGATTATATAAGAACACATCTACAATGAAATTTATGCAATTTTTTAGTGCAAATTAGCAAGCCTGCTAGCTGATTGGTTGGATTTAATTGAATATTACTACTTTTGACAATGAGAAAGTGAAACCATTATGTGGAGTGAGGGGAAGATATAATAGTTTTAGAATCTGGGGATAAATTGGACTCATGTGATTTATCATTAGATAAAAATCACTATTGATGGATATATCACTAAGTTCATAGTATAAGGATACTTATCCTTTGATGTAATGAAGGACCTATTTCTGAGAGGAATCAGAGGAATTTTTTTGCATTGACTCCCAACATTAGTCAAAATGTTGGTTGTATAATAGGCCATAGTACCCACTCTTGATAATATGGAGTAATCACTTTAATCATATGGGGGTGTGTGAGAGATAGGGGAGAATGAATTAAATATGAAAAGATAGATCTTGAACCTGAGTCTAGCATGAAGAATCTAGAGGAAAAGGACTAGAAAAAGAATCTAGAGTTAGGAAGAGAGTTGTGAAAATAAAGGAGATGGAATAGATAGAATGTGTTTTAGGAAACTAAAAATAAGAGTATTAGTAGAATTGATGATTTGGATGAGAGGAGATGATAAGGATAAGGGCACATTGAAGAGAAACAAAGTGATGAGCCCAGGCCAAATAGAGATAAAGTCCAAAGAAGTGATGAGGATTTAACATGGATGAAATAATAAGGTAGTAGTATAGAAGTATAATAGATGAGTAAATGTTTATAGTTTCAAGAAAGGATATCTTAGAAAGAAAATCAAGGATTAAATTATACTCAAAAACATTATATAGGTTTAAGTTTTGAGAGATACATTTTTATAGATAAGTATCATTTCCCAAGGAAGCACACATCCCTCGAGTCCATATTTTTTTAAAATAATAGTAATTCCCCTAAAAATTTAGATGATGACACTTCTAAAGGACCAATTACAAAAAATTTCATATAAAAACCCTATAATTATAAAATGTTTCATATTGTGAAGTTGCACATAGTTTCTTAGACCAATAAAAGAAGAACATAACAACTTTGCTTTCTATAGAGACAAATCCTCTAATCCTTGTGTATCTTAAGGATTTCATTACATGTCTTTAGATCTTTGGATAATAATAAATAAATGATGGAGACATATATATAATTACCACATACATAAAAATAGAGGAGACATCACAACCTCCATCAAATCAGGAGCCATATCAATGTGCATAGAGGTCTTTGAAATTACAACCATCCTTGACACCAATTGCAACATAATCAAATGCAATACCTATAATAAAACCTATTATGGAAGTTCAATTAGGTGATTTTACACACTTAGATCCATATGGTGGGTCAATAGATATCAAACAATACTTACTTATAACATGAAATGGCAAGCAAAAGTAATCATCGATGATAATTTAAAGAAGTTTAAATTGATCAGTGCTTTGGGTAGATGTGCACTGGAGTTCATCTATAGGAAAAATATATCCCAATCATCCCTAGATGATGTTAACAATTAGATCATCATAGAGTTTAAAGTTAAGAATAGTTCAAGCCAAATAATCTAGGATTTAAAGGAATTATGAAAAGGATCTTAGGAGACTGTTCGTGACTACGATGGTAGATTCTCTTTCATCATGAACAAAGTAGAATTTGTTTTGGAGGATAAAGATAAAGCTACTTGGTTTTTAGAAGGTTTACAACCGAGGATCAAAATTTTTATAGCCCAAAATTGGTTTGAAGGTAAAGTATATGCAAAAGCCATTATAATTTAGGTGGAACAAATTGAAGAGTATGGGGATGTAGCTACACCATCATATAAGGTAGAAAGTACTTTAAAAATTATTTTGAGTAGATTGAATCAGTTTCAAGGAAGAGTTGATAGACCCAAGTCAGAAATATGGTGCATAGAGTGTAGACAACAAGGGTATCATAGAAATGAATGGCCTAAGGTTAAGACATAGTTATGCAAGATATGCAGAGTGGTAGGGAATGCAACCTTACAGTGTCATATTGTATAGTAGTACATCAAAACTCTATAGAACATGCACCATAAATTCTATAAGTGACCTACACATGATGATAAGGATTGTTGGTCACTCTAAGAATTGAAGGGTGATATTACTAAGAACATGTTTGTGGTTATTGTGTAGAATGCCACAACTATGCCATAGGATACTCCTAACCTAGGGAGAACCATACCAATTTAGAATCCCTTAGAGATTATTTGGGTCCTTGAAACATAATAACAACCCTAAACACTGGTGGGTACCCTAACTTCAATACAAAACTAGAATATCACCTCACAAAACTTCCCACAAGTAACTATAACCTACGCATATCAAGCTCCTTGTAATCCTATGATTTTTCAAGCTCAACAATTAGGAAGGGACCTAAACCCATAGCAACCACAAGTGGCTAGATTTAATGAATACACATAACAAAGATGGAATACATCATAGAATACTAGTAATTTTGGGTAACAATAACACCAAGATGGATGGGGATTTTACGTGAATAGAGGAGGATACCAAGGTGGTGTATATAGAGGCTGAGGAAACAATGGGCCCAATCCACCCATTTTTTATTATATCTATGGTGAATGAAACCATGTGAATCAAAATTTCCCTACAAATCCCTAGAGGCAACCTTATTGTGCATACTACAGGGTGACAAAGCATCACAATACTAAAGATTTTACAATCTTAGAAACATAATAGAGGGAGAGACCTATTAGAAATGTTAACATGATCTATGCATAGATTAGGGAGAATGACACATTACAAGTAGTAACTAGACAATAACATGTAAAATAGGGGTTACATCCATTAGAAATTCCTAAAGACTTGGGTATTAAAAAGGAAAAACCAGATTAATATCCAATCCTACCATTGAAAAAGGTCTTATGTGAGAATTTGTGTAGGTTTTGAAGACAATCCAACAACAAGGGATGAATGAGGGGGATGATGCAGCTTTTGATGCATAAATGTATGATTAGATAGTGCATATACTAAGATAGAATGGAATTGTCACTATGCTAGTGGATTTTATATAACTCCTTAAAAGACTACACAATGAATATATCTCTTAGAACATTACAAACCTAATCCATAACTTGATGGAATGTGTGAAAAAAGGCCAATAGTGGATAAAAAATTTGGTTTGGTTTGTAAAGACCAAGAAAACTTGGGACATTGATGTGAGGATGGACATAGAATTAACTGGGTATAAAATACCTAATTCTATATTTGGCTTTCAAAGCACTATAAATATGATCCCTAGATCCATTTGGGAAGCCTTTGGAAGACTTATATTGAACTATAGTCTTATCATGCATAGTGTTGCAGACTATGGAAGGGTTGAGCCTATTGGTTGCCTAGAAGATGTAAAAATCAAAGTCATATAACTCAACCTATGAGGTTATTTTGATGTGATCGATATGAAGATAGATGAGACTCATTACCCTGGGGTTATAGAGAAGAAGTGGCCCTGTGATGGGTGTATGACTATTAACATAGTGATTTATCATATAGAGTCTCATTAGGATAATAAGATCATTATCATTCCTTTGAACAAGATTGAGTCTAGGCCTTACATCATTCCAAAAGATCCAAACTCACCTTATGATAGTGTCAATGCCAGATAGATGAAGGTCATAGTTGAAGAGAAGCAAAAGGCTCTATGAGTAATAGAGTACATTTTCCTCTATAAAAAAACCTATTCAATTGACTTATATTCTCAACATAAAATGACTCTTGGACAAGATGGGACTGGATACCCTAAAGATCCCTCAGAAGGTTAAAGAGGATGTGTGATTAATGATGGTAAGATCTCCAACACAATCTGATAGATATTTTATATATCAAATGAGTTATACTAAGTAAGACTACATAGAAATAAATATAGAGATTGTTTTCTCATGGGACAAAGCTTCTTCAATTCATAGAGACTCAAAGACCTATGTACTCAATAAAGGAGATCATGAACTATGACCTTTGCAAATGGTCTTTATGACTGAGTGCTAAATGCCCTAGTATTTTGATATGAAGGATGTTGGTGAGTTTATCACATGATTTAAATAACATGTACCAGATGAGAACCAAAGGGTTATCATTATTGAATATGTAATAAAGGTAATTTCTACAAACTAGTAGGCCATTTATAGGGATGCATAGTTAATGTGGGAAGAAGTGTGCAAGCTACTAATATCTCAATTCTACATACTAGATTCTATTTGAAGAGATTGGCCTATCTATTAGGATGGTGAATGTCTAGAATTACATATGTATAGGTATATTGAGGTATGGATGTCAGAGGGTATTGATCTTAGCTAATGAAAACATAGTTTCATCTATACCTTGGGTGTTTTCATTATAGCATGGTACATCCATCAGGAGTGAAGAAGAGAAACAAATCATTAGGATTAGATCCAAGCCAATTTCATCCAAACATTTATTTTTGAGAGTGAAAATATTTAAATACAAGTAACTTTACAAAATATGAGAACCTTTCTATGCCATGGAAGAGCTGAAGACTTACTAGTGCCATTAGAACCAAGTTTGCATGAAGTCATAGAGAAAAACCCAATACACATCCTACATATTTAGGAAATTGGCCAAGGTGAGGCTCAACCATGGATTCAACCCTACCATAGGATATAAGATGAGGAAGAGAAGCCCTTTAGGATGAGAATGAGGAATACATGGATATAGGGGATCTCTTTGAGCCAAAGAGAGTTGGAGCTCTACCAAAATTTGTTGCAGAAAAAATAGAGGAGGAAAAATTGTGACATATACAGGTCCTAAAATATGAAGGAAAATGGATACTATGCAACTTCATTCTTAAATAAGAACAAAAGATGTATCAGGATCCATTAAAGGAACACATAGAGAATATTGGTACAAAAGATGAACCCAAAATGGTGCATGTTAGAGACTATTGGATGTAAGAAGATATCTCAAAGGTTTTACAGTCACTTAAAAACTATTAAGATGTATTTCTTACAAATTTTATATAAGTCAAAGGTGTTGATCCTTGTTTAGGGAAGATTCACATAGAGTTAAAGGATTGCACATGACCAATCAAGATGAGACCGTATATGCTAAACCCAAACATAAATATGAAAGTGAAAGCTGAAATCAATCACATGTTGGAAGTAGGCATTATATTTCAATCAAGAAAGTTGATTGGGTTAGTCCCATGGTATTAAAATCAAATAAAATTGGGGAAATATACATTTGTGTAGACTACCACATCCTCAATGCTGCTTGTGTTAATGACCCATTTTCTCTTCCCTTCATGAATAAAATTTTAGAGGCTATCATAGGATATGAAGTGCTCTCATTCATAGATGGATTTAGTGGTTACCATCATATACCCATTATAGAAGAGGACATGAACAAAACCACATTCACAATATAATGGGGTTCCTTTGCTTACAAGGTCATGCTATTTGGCTTAAAAGATGCACCTACAATATTCTCTAGGGTTGTGTTGATTATGTTCAAAGATTTCATCCATGACTTTATATAAGTGTACTTGGATTATTGGAAAGTGTTATCTTTATTTAGGGAAAATTTATCAAAACTTAGCTCAATGTTAGAGAGATGTAGAGCACTACACATAGTGCTCAATTTGAAGAAATGTTTATCTTTCACACCCTTTGGTGTTTTATTAGGTCATGTAGTGTGTAGTAAAAGAATTTTGGTGGACCAAGATAAGATCATAGTCATTGTGGGTATGCCACCACCCAAGAATTAAATATAATTGAGTTATTTTCTAGGATACATGGGTTACTACTAGAAATTCATCCAAGGGATACACTGCTATATCCACCACTTTAGAAAAGTTACTATGAAAAGGTGTCGAGTTTGTCTAGATAGAGGAATATCAGGTCACATTTGTTGATTTAAAGTAGAAATTAGTGATAGTTCTGATCTTGGTTTTCCTCGATTGGAGTAAACCTTTTCATGTGCATGTGGATACTTGAGGGCTTATAATTAGAGTAGTACTTGCATGGCCAAGAGAAGGAGGATTGGATCATCTAATCTACTTTAAAAATATAAAGTTGTCAGTTATAGAGAATAATTATATGACAACTGAGTGAGAAGTCTTAGTGATATTATTTACTCTACATAAGTTCAAGCACTACTTATTGGACACACCATTCAACTTATTCATTGATCATCAATCTTTATGATCAATTGGGAACAAGTCACTATTGTGAGGATGAATATCATGCTAGTTAATTCTTTTCCATGAATTTAAATTATAGATTAACATTAAAACCAGGTCAAGAGAATATTAGTCTAGACCATCTCAACTAACGAACTAATGGTGAGGAACTTAAGGAATTCTAAGATGAGTCACTATATGCTCACCTATTCAAGATGACTATGATTATGGAGAAACTATAAGAGATCACATAATTTATCAAATAAGGGACATTCATATAATGCTATATAAAAAGAGATAAGAAACAACTAATCACTAGAGCTCTTCTATATAGTTTTGTTAATGGATTTTTGTATTACTTAGGCAAAGATGAAGTGCTACATAGAGTGGCACTAGATCATGAACATGCATATATCATGATGGAATGCATTAAGGAGTCAACAGAGTTGACTTTATAGGAGATGTAATTGTGAGGAAATTTTTTCAAAGTGGCATTTGGTGGTCCTATCTATTTTAGGATACATAAAGAGTTGCATAGTAGTGCGGTGTATGCCAAAGGATGGGGAAGCCACACTAATGGGATGATATGCCTTTACAGCTCATGTTATCACAACAAACATTTTAATAGTGGGGAATTGAATTTTTAGGGCCAATTAATCCCCTAAGTAAATGAAACAAGGTAAGGTATATAATCATTGTGATAGACTACTTTAACAAATGGGTAGAAGCTATTATGATTCTAAGTTATGGTATGAAGGACATAACCAAGTTATTGTATGATAATATCATCACTAGGTTTAGTGGCCCTCTTAAGTTGGTAAGCAATAGAGGAAATCATTTTATGAATATGACCATCAAAACCCTCATGGATAGGTTGATGATATTACATCATAAAACACCACTTGTCATCCACAAGCAAATGGCCAAGCTGAAGTTATAAACAAGGTGATCGGTAAGATGCTCACTAAAATCTATGATGTGAAGAGAGATGTCTGGGAGGATAGGATTCTAATAGTATTATGGGATTATTGAATACATTATAAACATGTGATAGGGTTTACACCATTCTAGCTAGTATATTGGTTAAAAGCCATGATTCCTATGGAATATGTGTTTCTTAGTATGCGATTTGCTAATATGCTACGAATGGATGATCAAGAATCAATGACTAACAGGTTGGTATTATTTAATTGCATGGATGAAATGAGATGCATAAAAATATGGGCTTAAGAGATAAACAAGCATATCTAGAAGGCATGGCATGGTAAAATCTATGAACAAAGGAATTCTAGGTAAATCAACTTGTTCTTTTGTATTATATCAGGTTCAGATCTTTCTATGAAAATCTTAACATCAAATGGAAGGGACACCTACATCATCCATGAAATCTCAAAGCACAGATTAAAGGTCCTATGAGATTCATAGATAAGTGTTTTACCCAGGTGAGTAAATGGCTATTGGTTGAAGTCTTATTACCATTAATTGAGAACATGGAATAAAAGTGCTATATCACACTAAGTAGATAATAGTCATGTTTATAAGCATTAATTTGATTATATTTGGGATTTTATATGTTTATTTTGGCATGTGTGAGGTAAATATAAGTGCATGCATATAAATAAGGGATTAGAGGGATCCATAAATAAGTTGAAGGTTTTATTAATATAAACACATTGAAGAAGGTGGCCAAATGAGTACAACATATGAACATCAATTAAGTCCAAAAAAGACATGTATATTCGACTCTTGAGTAAATAATGGAGTTTAATAGTCAATATATTGCAATTAATGATTATATATGAGGGAATATTGACAAATCTCTTAGAAAAGTGATGGGTCTATGTTAAAAATAGAATAATTAATGTATAGTTGAAGCCCAGTTAAAGTGATAGCTCAAAAAGCATCAAACACCATTGTAATTGAATGTCATGTCAACAAAATGAATGCTGCATTAGTAAGAAAGGATCCACTTTATTCAAAACTTGCATGTGAAGGATTGAGTGACAACACAACTCATCAAGATATAAAAATGTTAAAGGTAGTGTGAGAAGATATAAATCTAGCACTAGGGAGGCTAAATTTTTATTCACTACTAAGTATACTGAAGTGCTATAAAATTTCAAGGCAATTGCTACTCTTTGATGAGTCTATTCTTTGTACCTCTTAGGAAATTATTTTAGAATCAAAGAAGAAGACACACAATAACTGAATTTTATTTATCCTAACTTATCAAGGGATTCATATAAGTGCAAAAAGAGGACATGGGAATTCATGTGGCATTATGACAAATGCACTTCATAGACCTAGATGGCTATGAGTTTTTCATGGTATAGAGCTGTGAGTGTTTAACCCAAATGCAATTGAAGGGGTGAAACTAATAACCTTAGTACAACCACATAGGTTATATAACATAGATGTGTAGTGCTTAATTTGATTGCCTACTTTTGGGCAACTCAGTGATGTCATGGAAGTTTTTTTGGGTCAATATAATGAGGGTAAGATTTATCTTTCTTGAGACATAACCATACACATAAATACTACTACAATGGCCAAGGTGACATGACTACCTATGAGGAGGAGATCGATAGTTCACTACAAATCATAAATGATACCCATCCTTTCAAATATTTGAGAAAATTACTCTCACAACTCACAAGGAATTCCACTAGAGGACATCAAAGATGTGTTGGATTGCATTCTAGTTGAATGTATTTCTCATAGATTCTAGTAAATAACCAAGGATGCTAAATAGGCTATAAAAGGGGTCATCAATATTACACATCAAATGATCCATCACAATGAGGAGTTCAATTGGCCTGAATTCTTGGTCAATGAACTTACTTCTAGCATTGATAAAGTCTTAGTGATTGTAAAATAAACTTTTGAGTACTAATTTTTGGTACTATTATTATTTTTTACATAGTGGAAGTCACCTAAGGGTGAAGTTCATCCTAACATTGACTATTAGTTGGATGTATAGTTCTGAAATCTCACTTGGACCTAAGAGAGCACCTACTTTGGGCATCAATCCAAGTTCACCACTTGGTGGAATGAGTTGGTGGAGGTAATAACAACCAACCTATGCATATCGATTGATGTCATACAATATTTGGGCTAGCATGAGGTCATCACAAAGTTTCTAAAAGGCATTACCATCAAGATTCATAAATTTCATAAGGTACTAGGTCCACCCCTCCCTTATTTTATTAACATGTAGATGGTATAGATTGAGGTGGCCAAATAGAAGGCAATCACAGTGATGAGAGAAACCCCATTGTAAACAATATGACCATATGTTCTATAACTTATGACTATAACTATGCAACCTTCAATAACAATCACACCAATCCAAAATTCTTAGAAGCACAAGGTACTTGAGGGCATAATATTTTTGTCTCCTCTAAGGTGGAAGACTCACAACCAACTCACTTGGTTGGATGACTAGAGCATACCCAAAATCATTAGACTCTATGACTTTAAACACATGTGCATCAATGAACAATAGGTCTATAGTATGATGATGGCCAATATGGATAGAGACCTATATGAGGAGGAATAAAAAAATATTATTTATGGAAAGTGATGCACACCATTTAGGTGCAAAAAAAAGTCCCCAAAATCTCTTAATTGAGTTACCTCCTTGACCTACTTCTATCATCATTGATATAATGGATATATAGGCTAAATTATAATGAATTTGGCAAACATTTAAGGTAGGAGGATCCCCTGTGAGTCCATTGTAGTCAGGACCCATCAAAACTAGCCCTCTAACACAACAATTCTAGTGTAGGTAGACTCTACACAACTCTCAACAATCTAGGGTAGAAACCTCACCTTTTCCCATGCATTCCATTGGAGATTCTATGATAGAAGAGTAGATATCATAGGAAGTCCACTCACCAAAACCCACAAGATGTCTGGTTCATAAGGGGAAGGTTTCTCTAGTCAAGGTGTAAATAACTATCCTTAGCTCATTACCATCACATTCTGTGGAGGCTAAGAGAAACACAAAATAAGTATCCCTTGATGTTTAGACTGAGGAAAAATAACAAGCCAGATGTGAGGAATCATAGACAGAAATTGAGCATCACATGCATAAAGAAGAAAAGTGTAAGGCTAATACCAAGGTTAAACATAAATAAGATGTAGAGTAATAAGAATGCAAGGAATCCCAACACCAAGCCAAAGAAGTAGAGGCTCACATTAGGGCAAGGATGCTCAAGCACTTTGATAACAACAAGAGGAAAAAATAAATAAAATACAACAAGAATTTATAGCTACATAACAAGCTAAATAAAAAAAGCATGTAATACTACTCAAAGCAAGTCTTCAAAGCATACCTACGTACGCTTTAAGTCTTTTCAAAATCCCTACTAAATTTGCAGAAGCTATTGAAAAAATCCAGAGAAACTTTCTTTGGTCAGGTACTTAGGAGAAAAGGAGATTGCCTCTTATAACATGGGATAACATATGTAAACCTGTCAGGGAAGGTGGACTTGGTATAAGGAAAATTAGAAGTATGAGCACAGGCCTCTTAGCTAAATAGGGGTGGAGGGTTTATCAGGAAAATAAAGAATGGAGTAAAATATGGAAGCATAAGTACTTATTCAAGGCAAAGTCACTCCCTAAATTCTTTTCTACTCCGGACATTTCTCATCCTTCTGCCATTTGGGGGGTAGTCCAGGGAACAAAACATATTCTAGAAGAAGGAAGTTCATGGAAAGTTGGCAATGGTAAAAAGGTGAAGTTTTGGGAAGATATTTGGTTAAAAGGAAAACCTTTACAGGAAGAAATCCAAGATAAAGAAGTTATAGATAGATGCAAGCAAAGAGTGGGAATTATGGTTAATCATTACTGGTAGAACAACTCTTGGGTAAACCTAATTGACTATGATCAAGATCTCAAGGAAATCCAATTATCCCTAAATGCTATATCTCTATATCCTAACCATGAAGATAAAATTGTTTGGCATAAAGAGCCAAGCGGACAGTTTAAAGTCTCTTCCATTTTCACCTCTAAGGGAAATGGTAGCAAACCGTTATGGACGAGAGCTTGGATTAAGGGGCTCATTCCTAAAATCAAATTCTTTTTCTGGACCCTTCTCCAAAACAAAATATTGACTTTGGATAATTTACAGAAATGCAAAATTAATATTGTCAACAGGTGTATTCTTTGTAAAAAAGACCTTTAAGATAGAGATCATCTGTTCATGAATTGTTCCTTCACTCAGCTAGTTTGGAAGGAGATTCTCAATTTGTGGGGTATTACATGGATTCACCACAAAAATGTGGAATTATCTTTCAAAAGCTGGTATTGCCCCTCAAAGAATCCTGAAGTTCTTTTTTTATGGAAACTTACTCTTCCCCATATTTGGTGGGGAATATGGAAGGAAAGAAATAACCGAATCTTTAGAAATAAAGAACTTCCTGGATGGGTGGTAGGACATAACATCATAAGAGCTTTAAAGGAGAATTTCTTATCACAAAAGAATCCAAGCTCAACTCTTCAAGTGGATAATCCCTTGAGGATGGATAATGCTATGGGTAAACCTAATAATCCCAGAGTAGGAGTTACTTAGTAGGAGTTACTTGGAATGTTCCCCCTCAAGGATGGATTAAAGGAAAGTTTGATGGTGCGGCCAAAGGGAACCTGGGGAATGCAGGTTGTGGTGGAGTTTTGAGAAACCATATGGGAAAGGTAATTGATGCTGTAGCTATCCCTATTGGAAAATCTAATTGTCACATTGTCGAAGCTACTGCTGCCCTTCAGACTCTCAAAATAGCTGTGGACTCGGGATATCCCAAATTGTGGCTTGAAGGGGACTCCTTGAATATTATAAATATTCTTAACAATATAAATACTATGTCTTGGACCATAGAGAATAAGGTAATGGAGATGAAAACATTAATTAAAAAATTTGAAGAAGTGATCATAACCCACACCTATCGTGAAGCCAATGGTGTTGCAGATTGGCTAGCTAATTGTGCAGTCAGGACTGGTCAAATAGTGAGGTGGCATGAAACATTAGTAAAGAATGTGGATTTGAGGGTGCTCATTCTTCATGATGCAACCCATGCAAAGGAAGGAAAGATCAAAGTGTATACGAAATAATATTAGTAGGAGGAGTGGCAGCACGGGGAAAGGACAACAATCATTAAAGAGTAAGGCCCTCAAGAGAGAGAAGAGGATCCTAAATAAGCACAATCAAAGCTGATTTTCCTATCAACTCAGCTACAAATGGGATTATTGCAATGACCTTAGCAATTGGGTTTCTAAGAAAATGAGCATGGCAAGCGAAAGGAAGGGAGAACCCCAAAAATAGGAACCCAAGAGCTGTGATGAATGGAAAGAAAAACATGAAGTTTGGAGAATATTGCAGAAAGGAAAAGTTGCGACCTACTTGGAAAGACTTCATGGATCGAAACTGCATATCACTACGGCTTTTTTCAAAAATTGGACGGATGAAAGGGTCACCCTGCATGGTGTCACAGTGAACTTAACAGAGGATTTTATAGCTGAGGTTACTGGGCTGCCTACGGATGGACTCAAATTCTCCAAACAGACAAACATTTCAAATGAGGCTTTCTGTAGGTTCCCCAAAATGGAAGTGGAAGAGCAAAAAATGGTCAAGAACGGGGATTTCTTTGAATTGGATCAGATTAAAGGGATATGGAGGGATGTCTTAAGCTGCATAAGGGAGTACTTCATTCTGGACGGAAGAAGTAAGCATGTGCACAAATTCCACTTTGTCTTCCTTAACCATTTCAGGCACAAGGTTAGTTTGTCTTTTCCCTTTTATCTACGTTTCTCCTTGGTCCAAAGTTTATATGCTCACAGGAAAAAGGAAACATGCCCTATCCATCATGAAGGTCTTATTATGTTAATCGAAGGCTACTGCAAGAACAATGCTATGGTAAAGCACCCTAAACAGGGGAAAAACAAGGAGTCAGGGAATAGAAAGAGTGAATGTGTTACTAAGAGAGGCAAAATCAAGCTCCCTAGTACTAAAAAGCAGATTGTAGAAGAAGATATGGAGTGGGAGAGTATTGATAAACCCAGTGAGGAAAACTTGGAGGAAGAAGGAACTGAAAGTCAGGCTACAAACTCTAATGAGGATGAGGAATGTCCTGAGAAGAATGAAAAAGATGATGTCAATACAGAGGAGGATTCTGCAAATAGAATTGAAGACACTGAGGAAAATCAGAAAGTGGCGGAGTCTGATTTTGTCCAGGATGACCCTGTTGAGGACCCAGCATCAAAGAACAAAAAGGAAACTACAGGGCAGGATGATAATCAAGATATGGATATGGAAATTCAAAATGGAATAAAAGAGCGGGAACATAAGGGTTGAGAAGATATCACTGAAGAAGACGAGAATAGTCCTAATAAAATTTTTGAGGAATGGAGGGGGAAAAAACTGAATGATGAAATACATACACCAATGAACTGGGTTAATTGCAAAGCAAAGGCATCTTCTCAATTTGATTCTTGGATATGCAAGGAGATTATGAACCTCAAAAGGAAAGTGGAAACAAAGGAAGATACCCTGAAAGAGGTATGGAACAAAATCAACAATATGGATAATCAGATAGGAGAGATCCCAGCCAAGCTCAAAGCCTATGAGAATAACCTCTGGGAACTAATTAAGGACAATAGAATGAAAATGGAGGAAGCTACGTCCAATATTTGTGCTGCTGTTGTCAATATTGGTAAAAGAGCCAGTGAGGAGACTAAAGCCTTGGAGGGACCCAACAAAAGAATGAGACAAAGTTCTAGAAAGAAGGTAACACAAAAAGGAGCAATGCTAGTGGAAACCACTACCCAAGATACTGTTTTGAAAGAAAAAGAAACAATGAAAATGATATTGGAACTGGATGAATAATCTGGTTCCTCTTGTTGGTAAAGAATCTAGTCCAGTTCTTTGTTTTCTTGTTGTCTTCCTTTGTCTAAGGTGTTGATAGATCTCAATTTTTTTGGGTTGTGACCGGTTGTCTTTTCGGTGGTTTCAGGTCCATTAAAAACCAGTTTTTGCTACTTCCTTGTAGTAGTTTTTAGACATTGTCTGTGTTTTGAATGCTCTATCTTTTTCCTTGTATTAGGGTTTTGGGGCCCCTTCAAAACCTACTTTTACCATAATCTAAAACAAAAGCATGTAATAGAATAAAATTGCAATGATGTTAAATTAGAAGTGGAACACAAATAGAAGGAAACACCTGATTATCAAAATAAGAACTAGCTTATGAAAGAGAAAGCATAGAATCAGGTTGAGGCCTAAGAATGATAATGAAAGGTGTAGACAAAAGAGATTATTTAAAAGGCATAAGAAGATGAAGAGAAGAAAGTGAAAGATGAGGCTACCAAGAAGGTACACAAAGATGTTTCTAAGTAGGCACAAGAGAAAGCTAATAAGAAGAGCACTGATTAATCCCAATAATATATTAAAAAGGCACAATATTCATAATTTCCATCTAGTTATACTATAGTGTGGCCATCTCATGAGTCACTCCAAACATAGGGGTGAGACACTCTAGTTACCTCATAAGATGACCGTGCTTCCTTGAGCCTATCTAACATTTCACTATGGGATGTGCTAACAACTTCTACATGGTGTACTATTTTTTCTTTGTCCATAGATCTATTAAGGATGATACGTATGAGTATATCAATCACACATCTTTCCTTGACTCCTACCATAATAAAAGCATCCTTATATGTTTCCCAACCATCATTGTATAAGAAAATTGAAGGTGAAACTACATTCTAAGAGACTATTTTATAGAAGGTAGTTACATTAGAGAAATAACTTAAGGAGATCAAGGATACCAATTTTACATTCATGAAGAAGTTGCACATTACAAGGAATACTATCGAGGATGCTTGTCCTAAGTTGATTATGGATCCTTCACTTCAAGACAAGGACCAACTTGTTCTTATTTTGAACAAAATCATCACAAATTGGCAAACCTTTAATGAAGTGAGCACCATAAAAAAAGGGAAAATAATCAAATATAAGATTGATGTCCTCTGTGATTTGCTAGCTGAGTGTTAGGCCACTATAGATATTACTTGAGCTTAGGTTATGCATATTACACTTCAACTGCTTAATTGAAAGAAATAGTTGGATATAATTTAGACCACTACATAGCTTGAATTTACCATGGATGATTTCACACACACTATCATCACAATGACCAACATAGATCATACTACCATGGATGATGCACTACAAACCTCACTTGGTGTGAGGGATACTATCATGTAGAATATGTAGACCTGGTAGGACCAGATGCTGCACAACTCCTTCACTGGTGTGTAAGCACAATGACATGTAGATAAGTTGGTTTAGTTCCATGGAAAATTCACCACCAAAGTCAACATGGTGAAGTCTACTTTACTCAGTACACTTGACACAAATATTCAATAGCTACTCATTAATCAAGCTCTATTGCATAGTCTTCTACGTAGTATTTAAGTTCTTCTCAATTGAAAGTTTTACAAGGATGAATTGGTACTCATAGATGCTAGGATTTTATCAATGGTAGATGAACCCAAGTTCATTCTACCCATCCATCTATGGTAGAACATTCAATAGAGGAGGATGCCACCACCTACCACTTGATGCTTGTGCAGGTCCAATAATTTTGAAATTTTGGTCAATATTTTTTTGTAATTATAAGTTGGTATAGTATTATGTAAAGCTAGTCTATTAAAATCTTCAAGGAAGGTAGACTAGTATGTAACTTAGTTAAAAACCTGAAAGGGTGGATAAGTAGTGCACAAGAGGTGAAAACTAGTTTACTAGCACCCTGAGCAAAGTCTAAAATCCTATGCACTGTTATATTTTTTCACCTTTCTCAAATTTTAGATAGCTTACCTCTATGACATTGTCTCAAGATGAGACAAAATTTTATGTCTGAGAAAGTGTTAGCAGTAAAAGGTAAATATAGAACCATTTATATGTATAAGAACATCTTATGGTAATTCTAGCTATATTTATTTTATGGTTTTATAGGAGTTTTATGATGATCTCTATGTTGGTCAGGATTCCACCGAATGTGATATGGAGACCTATTCTCAACATGGGAAATCTATAAATTACAAACATAGGAATTAATGCCTATAAGTATTTATAAGAAATGAAATAGAAGGGTTGATGTTGATGAGTATGTTAGTAGTATTATAGTGATTTTTCTGATAAAAAATATTTCTCATAGAGTATTGATAGAACTAGACCTTGATCTATGAGGTTTTTCTTATTTTAATCCCTGGTACTAGATCTTTTAATATAATTTCTAAATATTTGTGTTCTTTATTGTTATAATCATAGAGTTTTCTAGGTTAGTATGAATGTTTCTTTTATTATAATATTCTAATTTTTACATCATGTGTTGAGCCATTAAATAAGTGTATTTCTCTACGATAAACCTTGCCTATGTATATAAACTCTTGATTAAACCATCTAGTAATATTTTGATACAACTTCATACTCTTTATCCCCATAATTGGCATGATCTGGTAAAACCCAAGAACCTCTTCTAATATATTTCTTTGTATTCATACATGCTGTGGCATTTTTATATGGAAATATATTAATTGAATCTTTTGATTTAGTATTATTATGTTTGAATTAATCTAATATTAATGATACTAAATAATTAGGTGAGATGGACTTCATTTAATTACCTAGTGTCACTGATAGACATATTTTATGAAATCTAATTGAGTTGTGTGTGTGAATTTGACTTATCTTAAAAATCTAGAAACTATATGAAAACTTTGGCCAAAGTGATGTTTATGGTTAAAATATTGTCAATTCACCTATTTGATTTATTTTGCATATTTTTCATGATATCATATTAGAAAATATTTATTTATGATATGCTTCGTGTGATAGTTATCTTACAACACATGGATTCTAGTTGACATTCTTGATTCCCGCACCATCATTATCTACCCATCAGTGAAGGGATGGCCATTCCCTGGTTGAGAGATTATGTGGGGGATCTATGCTCCATTTTTACTATAAAAAACCACTTGGATGATGCTCTCCCTTCCCTCCAATATTCAATCGATAGAGGCTATACTTGTAATTGCTTTTGGATAATAACAATTTCATTTAGACTTGTATGTTTTGTGGAACATTATATTATATGTAATCTGATATTTAAATATGTAATAATGTATACTTATACTATTTGATGTAAATGTGATAGTTACAATATATTTATATTTATTCTTATATCTATTATGATATTTACTCCAATAGTGGTTGATAGTTAATTTGTGTATTCTAGTACTATTCTGTGATTTACTTGTGAAAGCAAATCTGTAATCATTATAGTGATCAATAACTAAATGAATCAAATATTCAACTTAATATTTAAATAATAGTTTATATTATTTATGTATTTAGTTAAAGGTCATTAGTTTATGTAATTAGTAAAGATAATTTGTTAATGAGAAATCTTATAATTTGTTTTAGTTGACCTAATTATAGTTTAACCCTAAGGGGTTGTTACACTTAAGCTAATTAATACAGTTTTTATAGGCTAGTGCCTTACAAAATTTATTTAATCAAATTATTTGTTTTCTAAACTAAGTCTGGTCATATTTACTATTTAATAAAAAAGGGGTTGGGCCAATATTTCTTTGTTATTCTCATAGCATTTAAGTCATTAAAAAATTTGCAATTCAATAAGAGGTTCAACTCCTATCTTTTTCCTTAAATAAAATTTCAATTTAAGACCTCATAATTCTTATGAATAAATGAGTGTATGCATTGATATTTATCCAAGTGATCATTTATATTTAATATAAAATAACAGTGTGGTCATGAACAAGTGGCCTTTCAATTCATTTGGACTGACCTTGTGTTTACCAATATAATCAACTCCTTATTTTCACATAATTAATTGAAACTAAATTGCAAATTGCTCAATCAAGTTTATTGAATTCTATTCAATATAAATATAAATATATTTAACATGAAAGATTAAAGATATATATATATATATATATAATATTGAATTCCTTCAATTATGATTTCACCCATTCATTATTAGTTTTAGGTTATCACTTAATCAAATAGTAACTATTAGATATTCTTTAACATTTCCAAGTCAGGTCTATAGACTTTTCACCTAAACATCTAATGTTTAAAATCTTCCCTTAAAATAATACATGTAGGTAACAAATTTTGACTTCGATATAATAAGATGAATCTTTCTATTTTAAAGTACTATCACTTTTTCATTATAAAATTAATCACACCTTATTCTATTTGAAAATTAAATCATAGTTTCATTTTACATTTAATTAAAATCTAATATAAAGATCTAATCTAATGATTTTACAAAAAACATTCTTCCATGAGTCACAAATCAACATGAAATATAGGTTATTTTGAATTAAATAGACCCATTTATTAATTCCTCATAATTAACACTTTCTTATTCCAATTAAAATTCCATTGAAACTAATATATAGTTTATATTATCCCACTAAGCTTAACAAAAATATAAACTAATGAAATTACCACTTTACAACATAATCTATTAAATCAACACAATAAGGCACTTCAAACATCATGTTCTATACAAGGATTAGTTCCCTAGCAACATGTAAAAATTCTTGAAATCATTATAAGATCAAGAAGTCACTCTTAAAAGTTAGAATTCAATCAAAGAAATGAAGATTGATCAATGTCCATTAAAGTTGGTGAAATTAGGTCTATGGATATAATGGGTAACTTGATCCAAACCATTGATGCTCACATGCCATGTCATCCATCAATTTATTGTACAATGATGATATTTCACACTCAAACATACTCACATAATTGGACCACATCAAAAATTTAAGTAAGATAATTTTTTAATATGTGACATACAAACCCAAGTAAAATTAAAAGTAAATAAACAATAATAGCTTGAATGAGCTCAACTTAACCACAAGACTGAACAATCAATAATAAAAGTGTTTCAAGCAACCAAACTTATATTATATCTTAAATGTGCCTCTAGTGACTAAAGATTATAAATGGGGTAATCGTGTATCTTTTTTAGGCTTTGGACACACAATTAACTCATAACATAAGGACTAATTCATTGCTTATTTCTTATGAGTATAAAATCGATAACAGGATATCATATAAAAGATAAGAGATGATTAAGTAAATAATAATGAATGTATACATACTAAATAATCATACATATAATTATAAGGCATAAAATATTAAATTAAAAAAATAAACAAGCTTAAAATAGACTACTAAATCATCAAAGTGAGTTTGCAAAACATATACAAACTTAAACTCTCAAGACAAATCTGATTCTTGTCAGATCCAATCTAAACTAGATTAGATTGATAAGTTATAGAATCAATTATAAATAAATAATAATTAAATAATAATTTATTCAAATGTAATAGATCTTCACAGATCTATCCACATTAAAAATAATAATAAAATATATAATGCTTCCAATCCAATTAGAAAATCAAACATATATGCAAGTCTGAGAATTTGGCAACAATCTTCGATAAGCTAAAAATAAAATAACATTCATGCTATTTTGGTTTTAATATATGAGTTTAAAATAAAATATAAAAAACTTGAAAATATTTCATATTAATCACTGTATGTAGATATAGGCAATAAATAGGTTGGCATTTATAATTATAACCATATTCCTTCTTATTCATCTTCCAGTCACCATTATCCATTATAATTAAAGTCAATC
The DNA here is from genome assembly GCA_037957365.1 of Torreya grandis. Classification (NCBI taxonomy): domain Eukaryota; kingdom Viridiplantae; phylum Streptophyta; class Pinopsida; order Cupressales; family Taxaceae; genus Torreya; species Torreya grandis. The sequence goes on along the minus strand of JARHVA010003656.1, from coordinate 1,357,072 downwards.
AAGAAAAAAATTTACCTTATTTTCATGTTAATGAAATCATATATAGGGTCCTAATGAAGGTGATGGGTGTCATCAATCCCTTCATTTAATAAACTGAGTTCAATTGATGTCATATTAAACTAGGGCCAATGTCCAACAACAATCTGCAATAAGGTATAAAAGACAATGAATAACATATGATTGTTTGGTAGTGGTTTGGATCACTTAATCCTAATGATTCAATATAATTATATGAATGGAAACTATATAATTTGATTTTGAAATAAATACTCTTTCTGTAATTGAAATGATTTGAAACAAACACATTTGTTGTAATTAAAATGCTTTAAAAGGAAACACATAATTAACCTAAATTACAAAAAATGTAAACACACTTTTAATATAGGTTGTTGGAATGTAAATGTTTTGAAATGAAAATGTTGAAGCACACATGAACACAAAAATACCTAAAAATTAAAATATATCACACAATATTTAACATAAAGACTTAAATATTTAAACAACACATAATATAAAATATCCTTGGTTGAGTGGGCCCTTGATTTTCGTTAGAATAAGATGTGGATAAACATTTAAATTTTCATGAATATAAAATATTAATTAAATTTATAAATAATTTACAATATATAAATGTTTAATCCATTCTTAGTCTAATTATTATTAACTCCTAATCACACTCTACTAACTTTGTTAACTCCCACAATGAATAAAAATGTTGTATTTATAATACAACCTCAACAAATTATTATTGGAGAGTAACAACTTGATTTTCTAATCCTAACAACCTAACAAATCAGATTATTATTTATAATAAACTAGAAAATTAGTTTGAAACTAATTTTTTTAGTTTATTAGAAATGATAAGCTAAGTTTTTAGGTTTTTAGGATTAGAAAATCAAGCTAACAAATTAGTTTAGAGATTGATTCTTATCTTAGGATAACAAATAAAAAAATTAGTTTCCTCCAACAACTTTGATGTGTAATATATTCATATTAGTTGAAGTAGTATAAATATATTATCTTATTTAGGAATACATATTTTATAAATACTATAAATAGATGTCTAAAAATACGTAACAATCATCTCTGTTTGCATGTGTCGATAGCTGCAGATCTTTGTAGTGTTGATGTGTATTTTTAGAAGTTTCCATTTTTAACATTCTATAATAGAAACACTATGAAACATGTTCCAAAACATTCCTTCATGCCTCTTTTATCCTTAAAAACCTCAAAATTAGTTATGTGTAAATTCAGACTCAATTTTGGGCAACTTCAGAGCTCGACTAATATACTATGGATCTGGACTGATGAACTTTGGAGCTTTGACTATGCATGTACAATTGCCACTAAAATGTTCATAACTTTTGCATATGGACATGGATCAAGATGATTTTTTTTAAATTATATATTTTTTCAAGAGGAATCTGAATATTAATTTAGATTCATGATCAAAGACATTCTTTATAAAAAATTTCCCTATTTTATAGAGCATGTCCATTCTATCCTTACACCTTCATAGCCAACACATCAAGCAAACCAACATAAAAACACAAAGCATATTTTTTATTGATACAAATGTGTTTTTATGTCTTGTATGATCTTACATAAATAGTAAGTCTATTTTAATAACAATTGAATATTCTTGAAGATGATTTTATAGTGGGCTCTGAAGCTAGTGAGGATATTTGAAAATACATAAAGAGTGTTCCTGATTTGGTCTTTGAGAGCTTCAAATTTTTTTACCTACATTATGAATGTTTTTAGGATTCATATGCAACATGTTGCATATTTTCACTAATATAATGTTATAAAATAGTAACAATATAGATAACAGTGACATCTAAAGAATAGACTAAATATTATCCCATATTTCACTCTAAAAAAGCAGAAGTTATAAGAACTACATCTAAGTCCACTTTTAAAACATGATTTATATAAGAGAGTATGGTATTGTTTATTGATTATAATGAGACATTTTATTGAATTATTATAAGGGATGTGAATCCACATAGACTACAAGGATATACATGCACACACAATAGAATCAAATCCTTGTCTTCTTATTAACAAACCTCCTAGGTACATAGTATTTGTAGCTCTTAAAATTTACAATGGATATTTATGGCTCTATCTAGTCCTCATAATTTAATTTGATTTATCTATACCTATGTTTATACTATAGCTACAAATTGGTATCAATTTGCCTAATTATGCTGGAGGAATACCTAAATGTTGATTTGATGTCCTTATTTATAGGCCTTTTTGGGAATATCTACAATTTTCTTCCTACCAAGAGGCTCACCAAACCTCATTAATGTTTTATCCTCATTTCCTACCATTCACCATTCAAATTTGGGTTTATTACCTTGACGTTGAAATGTACTTTAATCTAAATTTTAGTGTTATGATGATATGGAATCTAGGTGAACTTTGTTTAATTTTAGCAGCTTTTGGGATCATCCACATTCTAGTCCTATACATGACTCTTGAACTATGTATTTTAATTAATGTCCTATTCTATTTAGGTGTTCCCATTTAGTTTTTACACCTTCTTGTACATGAATTTTGATGCTCATGAGGGTTCCTTGGTGACCATTATCTATACCTTGATCATTTTTGCATTCATATGACCTTCACACATTGGATTTATTATTTCTTATTACACCCATATTTGAGCATTTAAATTTTTACTCACTTTGTGAGAACCATTTCAAACCTAAGTCCATGTATTTTTTGCATTCCATGTCTTAAAAAATTATAATCATTTTATTTGTTTAACCTCTGTGCTCATGCAATCAATATCTTCCTCCATGCATTATTTATTGTTTGACTCTCAGGAAATCTACATATTTTATTTGATGTGTGCAACATCCATGCATGTGATTAATTAGGTTTTATTACATGCTTACTTAGTTATACATTATGTGTCAACCTTTAATTTTCATATCTTATTCATCTGTGTGCTCCAAAACTTAGGTTGTGTAGGATTACTATTTCACCTAGGATGCTCCTACATTAGACTCCCTAGGTAATTATAATATAATTTATTACTTACAATTAGGGTTGGAGTGGTAGAACCACCCTTTGGTTAGTTTTATATACCATGGTGTTCCAAAACACATGTTGTGTAGCCTATACATTATTGATCTACCTTTATTTCTCTGACAAACCATCATGAGCACGTAAACTATCCTCCCTTGCCAAGCTCTAATACCTCTTCTCTTCCTCTTCCTCTTATTCAATCTCTTTCTCTATCCTCTTCTTTAATAGTGTGGGTCTGCACCCACCTCTATCCATATAGCTCTACCAAATGTTCATAACACTTATCCATCAAGCAAGAATTACACAACTTACTTCATGCGTGCACTTTCCTTATTTCTTCCTCTACCTTTTTTTTCATCCTATTATTCTCTTTCATGTAGGTTTACACCCTTTTTTGGCTATCTACCTCCACTTAGTGCTTATATCACTTATACTCATGCATGTGCCATACAAGGATCCTCTATATGTTTTCCTTTGATATCCTCCTTTCTTCACCTTTATGGGTCTATGACCAATTCTCCCTCCTATGGTTTTTGATCCCTATTTATATTATCCTCTAAGGATTTTCTTTCATATATATTTTTTTGTAATTCCACCATCCTTATTCTATACACACTTTATCCCTTTTATTATAATCTTCTTCCTCATTGTTTAGATGATGCAATTACACTTCTCCTATTCATGTGACTTTAGAAAAGTACTTATTCACAATTATTTCATGAACTACCTCCATCTCATATATGTCTCTGATTAGGCACTCTTGTGCAGTACTCCCACTACCCTCTTCCTTATTAGATTCCTTCTACTATATGCCTTTAGTGGCATGAAATTCTTTATGGGGTATATCAACTCCCATATCTTCCTATTCTTATTTCTTCTATATGTTATGCACAATTAGATTTGTGCCTTATTTATTAGCTCCACACTGATCTACACTTGCTCCTTCCTTTCATAACTTATTACATATACACATAATGAATATTGTGCTCTCATCCTCCACTCCTCTTCCTAATTTATTATCATTCATGCAAGTAGCTCTTGATCCTTGTGTTTTTTTAGTTGAATTGACAAATTTTATCTTTGAGATGATTGTCTCTCATCCTTATTTCTCCTGGTCACTTACACACTAATACAAGTAGACTTTTGTTTTCTCCTCTTTTATTGTTTCCCCATCATAAAAATATTATAATTCATGGGAATATAAGATTCCAATCTCCATCTTATCTTTATCCTCTCTATATAGTATCTCCTCTTATTCATGTGTGTTGTTCCCTTCTTCTTATGCATCTCCTTTCTCTAGGGCATTAATTAATTTTGCAATATTGAGCTAGTCTTCCATAACTTTAATCCTCCCTCCCTCATCTTCCTCATATTATTCATATGATCTTTCTATCCCTTAGTGCATCACTCTATTTTCCTCTAGACTACTTTGGTCTAGTTATAGGCTAACACTCTCCTCACCTTTCTCCCTTGAGACTTTCAACCTAATGCCTCGCTCAATCATTTCCTTAGATATATTTATTCACCTATTCCTACTAATGGCCACACTTCTTCAACACCTTTATTTTTAATACTTTCACCTCCCTCTTCAACAGGAACTAATTTTATATCTTCATCCTTTAGTGAATCCTCAGTAATCTACACCAATATTAATTAGCTCTTGTTTTATATTATACTAACTTGTAGTTGCACACATGGAAATATATCTTATACATATATTGAGTAGTGAAAAGCCCTAGGTTTTAATTTAGGGTTTCATCCTTATAGGGTTTCAATTTTTTGTTTTAGGATTTTAGATATGATTTCTTATTTTTCCCATATAGAATACATTTATTATTTTTCATCCTTGCATGATCCCATCCTATGCCATCTAAGAACAAAGTGATATATTAACTAGGACCCATATAGGTCATACTAAAATACCTATTAATATAGATAAAATGGATTCAATGAATGTTTCTTCTTCTTTTGATGATGTAATTATTCATGAATATGTGTAAACAAATGATTATGTTGATATTCATCCTTTGGAACATGACAATCACACTAATCAAAATGAATATAATGATCTAAATACTTATGAAGGAATAAATAGAACTGATCCTAATGAACTTAATGGGAAAAAACCTAACCAAGTTAAAGTCTTATCCAAATTTTGTGAAGAGATCCATCAAAATATTGAAGAACTAGATAGAGCTTTTAGATTGATCCTAACATCTATGGCCACACAACAAGCTAATATTTCTATATCTAAAGCACCTACAAATATCTATTTACTATTATTAACCAATATTTTAAATTTAGTGCCTCCACATATGATATTCAAACCATCACTACTGGTCTTATTCACATCCTTACACCTTTCATGACCTATGTGACACCAACCCATAATTTGGGGGCATCACAAGGATTTTAGTATATTTTTATGCTTATTTATACACTTATAACCTTCACCAAATCCAATATGGATATGCATATCCCATTAAAAACCTATCCTAATGATAATTCTGTTAATAATTTTTTTATAGATTTAGATACCAAGGTGTTGTAAGTAAAGCAAGGTGCATCAAAAGCTAGACATACCATGAATTTTCATGTCTTGCTCCACAATACATGAGATCCTAAGATAGAAACCTACCATTTACCTACATGATTTTTATCTCATAATATTGGATTTAATTAATTTAAAGGTAATCTTGAATAACACTTTAGATCATTCCATGTAGCTTGTGTAGATTATGCATACAATGATAATCTATTGATTAAACTATTTCCAATAAGTATTAAGGATGGTGAACTAAAATAATTTTATGATCTCCATACTCAATCCATAAGATAATTTAACCCTTTGTACAACCAATTCTTATCACCCTTTACCATCAACATTGATGAGAATTTATCTTACGCATAAAATTTTAAGCTAAAGTAAGAATCAAATGAACCAATCAGTGACTATGTGCTTCAATATAAGACTGTACTAAAAAATATGACCAATGTCATGGTTGATAATGAAATGAAAGATATTTTAAAACAAAATTTTATACCACCACTCCATAAATCAATCATATTCAAGATATCTAAATCACTTAATGAATTATGTCATACATTAAGGGACTAAGAAGTCAAGCTAATTGCTTTGAAAAAAATTAATTATACATCAACTCCTAAAACTACTTCAATAATGAAGTTTAAAAAAGAAATTGATTTATAAGGTAAAACTAAGAGATAAAAATAATGAAGTTAAGGCCACAATCAATATAGTATCACAACTTATAAAGTAATTATTATTGATAGCTCCACCAAAGAAGTGGTTTTCACAATTATCATCACTTCTCCATGTGATTCTAAAGAAGTTTCTAGTGTGTAACCTTATCACACTTATTCCTCCACAAGAGCTTCATCCATGTAGGCCTAAACCAAGGAACTATGATGGAAATACATATTGTAAGTATCATTAAACTATAGGGCTTTCCATGAACATGTGATTGAGGTTAAGGCATAATATATAGGATCTCATTGATGACAAAAATATTTATTTGGGTACTCCTACAAAGGAATCTCGACCATAGAACAATGGAAATCAAAATTTGGAATTTTTTTAGTGCTCCCTTACCTAAACATGAATCAATAAAAACTAAGGAAATATAGAGGTAAATCATGCATATAACATTCATCCCCCACTGGTGACATATGACAATCCATTATATACTATCATTCATACAATTAGTGGATCCCCACCTCAACACCTTGTGATTAAATTTAATGACAATGACATAGCTATAAATGACTCAAATTTTCATGCATTATTTATACACACCTATATTGAGGAACAACCTATATAAAAGTTTATGATTGACAAAAACTCAAGTAAGAATGTCTGTATAATGGAACCTATCAAATATATTGAATACACACAACTAAATTTGGAAGATAAAATAAAAATATTTAAGGGATTATATGGAAAACAACATAATATATTGAGACACATAGTATTTCCTCTTTAGATTAGATAATCTATATCAGCCATACCATTCCTAGTACTATAGACTAATGGGATTTTCAACATGTTATTAGGATACCCGTAGATGCATATAACTCACATTCTATCCATAGTGCACCATTTCATAAAATGTATACATTACAATATCATGCTTATGATCCCAAGAGTAGGATATGATTATACCTTACATTTAGTGATATATCCTCCACCCCAGCACCACTATGATTGGTTGATACACAATCAAAATTATTATTCAAATATAGATGATACACATATTTAGGATCATTATTTAGATACAAATAGTATACATATTTAGGATCATTATTTAGAGATAGATGTGATACATATTTAGGATTAATATATGGGGTTGATTATTTCACATATAGTATCCATCTATATAGATACATATTACACATAGGGTATGCCAAATATCTACTTAGATACCATAGAGGGCACTATCATCTATAAAACACACACATTTAGTATCATGGATATTTTAGCATGTTCCATAATGAACACAAGCAGTGAGACATCCTCCTATTATATATAGATAACACACAGTTCTAGGCCTTCTAGAGCCATCAATTATACCTTAAGTTCAATGAGGATTGGGCATGATAGAAATGATACACCACATGAACTGATATCAATAATGACCCATCCCTATTTGATTCATGACAAATTATCACTCCACCACCTGGTACAATCACCTCCCCTAGAACTTCCCTTGAGTACATCATTGGTTATCTTTTTCAAATTTAAAATACTCTAAAAATATAAATAAATCATAAAATACAAAAACATTCAAATATTACAAAATCTAAATCAGGACTTGAGCATGACATGATTGCTAATTTACATTTTTACATATGTTTTTATCATTTTTTTAGATGACATACTACTCACATACACACACGTGTCTCACAATATTTAAGTTTTATGCATGCAATACAAGTTACACATGGATGTACAAATTTTGGTTTTCCCTTTACCCAATGATCATATTATGGGCATATTTTTCCTTTCATTATTGCAGGTCATATCTTTCTATGACCTTTGTACCATGTTGAGACACCTATATTTGTTACACATGCCTTGTTAGTTACTCATTTATTACATAGTGACACTTTATATGCCATTTTACTACTATTTTATATTGATACATATGTATGGTGTAGACTAATCACTTTTTATATGTTTCATTGATGTTGTTACTCTTTTACATGATATATTATTTTTTATGTGACTATTGTGTGTGGCCCTTGTGCTTTCTTATTATGACATTATTTGATTTCCCTTAATGTGACATTTATAATGTCATCCTGCTTTTGGTCATTTGACTTGATTATATTGACATCTTATGTCCCTTATATGTGGCCCTTTAGCATATGTGTGGTAACTAAGACTTTTGTTTTCTAAACTTGATAATATATAGGGATTTCATGATCTATATCATACACTATTAATATGCATTTTTATTCAAATGCATGTTTCAATGATACACCTACCTAGACATGATACTTACATGCCCTACATTCCATATGTTACATACATACCTTGATTGTTACATCCATTCGATGATGACATATTCTCCACATGATCAAATGATATTACTTGATGTTATCTTTACACATGACATGGTATATTTCATTATTGTTTTGGGATACATCCCTCATATAAAAATGGTGGTGTTATAGTGGGATTGTATTATAGACATAAGCCTCAATGAGTAGAAAACTAGAGCAAAGTATAACTTTTATACATTTTAAAGATTCAAACAGTTCAGATATTAGAATGTTTTAGATACATGAAAAACATTGGAAAATTTATATAGAGTATAGGGCCATATGATATGCATATACATTCACTTTAGAGACACTTGATAAAAAATTCATACATACTTGGGTGCACATGCATGGGAATGTACACAATAGGTTACATGAACATAGTCATAGATTTACACATTCACATTACATTTAGGATACAAGATATCAAATTTAGCATATAGATTTAGGGTGCATGATATTGGTTCATGCACATATATAATACAATTACAATTTAATGTAAAAAATTCTATTCCACTTCATATTTATCATAACATGCATACATGATGGGGAATGAACATTGTTCATTTCCTTATGATCATGCTTTATGTTTTACCCTATTTTTTATAAAATAAATAAATTTAATGATGCTAATGGGTGTAAAACTAGATATATAACATAATTTTAAATATTTAAGATAATAAAAAATTCAAATTTTGGATATTGAAAAATATGGAGAACTATTATTTTAAGAAATATACTCATATCAAACTTAGATCTTTGTTGACTATTTCATATATATGAAAGTAAAACTTAGAAAAATATGTGAATTTTCATGCTCAGAATCAAGAAAAAAAGTTGAAACCAATCTTAGATAGGATCTCCCTAGCTATACTATAACATATGCCACTCAAATTCATTGACCAAGGACTTGTCCAAGTTGACTATGATAGGTGACTGATAGAGAAAGATAGTGAAAACATGATTTTGATAATGACATATCAAAAGTAAGATCAATGTATATCTATAGATAAGAATGTTTTATGTGGATAATAGTTTAGTATTCTTGATTTTATTAACCATAAACTTGTCCCAATTGAATATGATGAAAATCTCTGTATTGTGCCACTTGTGCCCAATTCTACTCAGTAAGTTGAAATATCATGATTCAAGTTGTGTTACATAGATTTTTTTTTTTAAAAATTTTGTCTTTGAAACCATAAGGGAACATTATAATATTGAAAACCTATAAAAAAAGAGGGGAGTGTAATGGGCTGAGCTAACCTAAATCACCCTTTTGATTATTAGCCATGGCCTATATATCTAATGCTCCAAGGAGGGAAATCAAGCCCACATAGTTCTCCCACCTAGAGTGATTGTGAAATTGTGATCCTTGAATATGTGTATGTAGATATAAAATGGATTTAATAATTAAAAATGATATCTCTTAACTTTATTTTAAAAAAATTAGACGTGGCTCATGACTGCTCCTTATGAATGATCTTAAATTTGGAGAGAATAGGGCAGATTTTCTCAATGTGTAATAGTTTGTAAGATAGAAACCAAGTGATGTGTGTTTATATGTAATTTTTTTGATAATTTACTTTATATAACCTTTTGAAATGTGTGTGAATACACAAAATATTCATTTAAAAATTGAAAACTAGCAATTTTTTGGTACGATATGTAGCCACTCTAGTGTACAAGAGCATGGTAACACTCTCTCTGCCTAGCACAGACCTATCCCAAAAGACCAAGGACACCTACCATGATTTGGAGATAGTATGAGGGTAATATTTAATTTATCTATAGCTATGAAAACAAAAAAAATTATGAGCCTATATATAGATAAATGATTTAGATGAATGGCGAATAAGAGTTATGTATTTGGGTGCATGTCATATGGTTTAATATGTTTCAAGAATCAACATTTTCATGTACATGTGACCAAATTTATGTGTCTAAACTCTCCCTCATTCATTCTAGTAATGAAATTTATAAAGGAGAAAGAATTAATAATGAGTGTGTATAACACACTTTATCTTTGAGAGGATACTCCAATTGTGCATAAAAATCAAATTTAGCAAACCTTGCAACAATGTATGAAGTAGTCATATATCCATATTTTAAATTTGAAAGAGATGAAATTTGAAAATTGAAAAAATGAAAAGAGATCAAGGAAGGAGTACACCTATATGTAGGTGAAACCGAATTTCCATGTAACCTATAATTGATGATGGATAACTATGCCCCCTTATGGAATCACTTAGAATATTTGAACCAATGGAAAATTGAGAGTAATCAAATCTCAATTTTGAATAATTAATCAAGCCTTTGAGTTGAAAATATGTATATTATAACTCTCATTATTTTGGATTGGTACCTAATGCACTTATCCAAAAATGCATAACTATGATGGGTTTTCTAGAAGTGATTCCAAGGTTGTTGAGTGTCACTAGACTTGAGTGGGTTTTTGTTAGTGAGGATGCCTCTTCTTCAAAAGATCTTGATACCCCTATTTTAAATGAGGACATGAAAAGTACCCCCCCACTCTAAAGAATAATTTATATCTCATGTAATCTATGTTAAGGATATGTTGACCTCAGTTGATTCTTCCTCAATTCTTACATTCTCACTGGTGGTGAACCCATAAATTATTTTACCCAAGGGAGGAACTTTCAATGATACTATAGAAGATATTAAATCCTAACCTTGTGTTCCAATTGTAAAATTCTCTCTAGTCCAACTAATTGATAGTAAGGAAGGGTGGTTTGTAGTTTAAGAAAGGAAAAAAAGGAAGAAAACAATTGACTCAACCCTCTTGTATGTCCCTCTATTGGAAATATTGTCATTGATGTCAAACATCTAGCATTATTGGTGATAAAAGCCCCATAGCATTTAATGGTGTTTTTAATATTCATATCTTGGCTAATGTGTGTTAATATTTATTTAATATTAATGAATATATTTTTGATTGCATATAAGTCAAAAGAGGGCTCATGGAGAAGTCAAAGAGTCACAAGATAAAGACAAAAGAGGAATGAGACACATTTTCTCATGAAGAGTCATCTTGAGGAATTCTAAGAGTCACCATGTGAAGACAAAAAAGGGTATGGCACATTTTTCCATGAAGGGACACTTTGAAGAATATGAAAAGTCACCAAGATAAAGACAAAAAAAGGAAAGGATGTATTTGCTTATGAAGGGTCACCATGTGACTTTTCAAATGCAATGATACTAAGGGTCATGCAAGTTTGGTGCCATTTTCCATGAGGATTGAAGGGTCACAAAGGGTGAATGGCAAAGGTCATTTGGAAATATATAAATAAATGCTTGAAAGTACATTTGAAATATGCAATAGAGTGCATGGTTTGTATGTGTTTTATATAATAAAAGAGAGAGAAAACTAGGAGATATTATAGAGTATTATCATTTGTTGATAAAGCAACATTGAGAGATAGTTGGTTTTTTATACACAAGAGGGGTTCATGCTCCTATGGGTGGGTGATCATGAATAAATTCTATGTTGGTGCTCAACAAAGGGGTTGGTGCTCTTGCAAGTTATTGATTATGAATTTTATAACTTGAGTTGGCATTCATTTATATACCTGAGATTGTTCTCCATGGTTTTTCCCACTTTGGGTTTCCATGTAAAATCTAGTCTCTCTCTCTCTCTCTCGCTCTCTCTCTCTCTTATGTGGTGTATGTTATTGATTTTAGTTTTATTTCATATCTTGAATGTATGATTAAGTGGTTAAAGAAAAAATAATTTGATTAAGTAAAAGATATATCTCATGCTTAACAATTGGTATCAGAGTAGGTTTCTTTAGAAAAGGTTTAATAACTTGAAGGTAGATTAGGGAATGCACATGATGGCCAAGTAGCTAAAGAAGGAGAATAAAGAGTTGAAATATATTGTTAAGGATCTTAAGTAAAATGTGTGTATCTTGGATTCTAAGTTAGCTATATAATTAAAATAGAATTAGATGTTTATTTAGGATCTTAAGAATCAGCTAGAGGTTACAAATTCAAGTTTGAAATCAAGAGAAGAAGAGTGTAATCAGTTGAAGGTTGAGTTAGGTTTTTGAAAGGATAATCATGAGAAGCTCATAATAAATGTTGAGAAAGATCATAAAATATCAGTCCAAGGTAAGAAGGATGCAAGTTTTAAAGTCAAATTGAAGAAGCCAAACATGCAGCCCAATGCTTTCAAGTTTTTTTTTTCATGGCCACCATTTTGTTTGTCATCATGTTGGTCATAGGGCAAGAGATTATATGAGAAGAAGAAAGTAGTAAAAAATATTCTAAATATTATATGGAAAGCAAGCTAGAAGGTGGTTCAAAATAAAAGAATACTCAACCAATCAGATGTTAGAGCTTGTTCACATTGATTTGTGTGGACCTATGAGAACTCAAATTACTCAAGGTGAGAGATATTTAATGTTGATTATTTATGATTTTTCATGTATGACTTGGGTAATATTTTTAAAGAAAAAATCAAAAGCTTTCAGACATTTCAAAACATTCAAAGTATTAGTTGAGAATGAAATCGATTTGAAGATTAAGTACCTAAGATCATATCGAAGAGGAGAACTGAAGTCAGATCAGTTTATTGAGTATTGTGGAGATGATGGAATAAAGATAAATTATTCAATAGCTAAAACTCTAGATCAAAATACAGTATTTAAATGGATAGACATAATAGTTTAAGAGATGGCAAGGATAATGCTAAGTGAATACAAGATACCAAATAAATATTGGAGAGATGTAGTTGGTATAGTAGTGCATATTAAAAATAGAACATTATTGAGATTCAATAGTGATAAGACTCTTTATGAGTCATGGAAAGACAAACTAGTTACAGTTGATTATTTCAAAGTTTTTGACAGCATATGTTTCATAAAGAGAATCGATGAAAAATTGGGTAAGTTTGAATCTAGATCAAATGAAGGTATATTTCTTGGTTATTCTTACAAAAGTAAAGCTTATAAATGTTATAACAAAATAAGCAAGAAGATATTTGAAAGTGAAAGTGTTAGGATAGAAGAAGATGGAAAGCAAAGAATCAGTGATCTAATAAACATTCTTGAAATCATTGAAGAGGAAGATTTTAAAGAATTAGATGAAGATGAGAAGGATAAAAAGGACATCAAAACCCCATCCAAGTATGTCTAAATAAATCATAATGAAAGTGACATTATTAGGGACATAAATGAAGGAATTCACACCAGAATAATGATGGTAAGTGAATTTGAGCAAGTTAATTTATCTTTGTTATCCAAAATTTAGCCTAGAACTTTTTCAAAAGCTAGACATGATAAGCATTGGGTTAAGACAATGGATGAAAAATTAAATCAGATAGAAAAGAATGATACTTGGGAACCAGTGCCTAGACCAAAAGATCATAATGTGATAGGAACAAAATGGATTTACATAAATAATTTGAATAAAAATGGAGAAGTGACCAGGAATAAAGCAAGATTAGTATGTAAGAGATATGCTCAGATTGAGGGAATAGATTTTGAAGAAAATTTTGCACTAGTAGCAAGGTTAGAGGCTATTAGAATGTTTCTTTCATATATAGTGTTAAAAAATTTCAAAGCTTTTCATATGGATGTCAAATCTACCTTCCTAAATGAGAATCTAGAAGAAAAGGTCTATATTGAGTAGCCTAAGAGATTTATTCTCTCAAATGTTAGTAGCTATGTATGTAGATTGAAGAAATCAATATATGGATTCAAAAAAGCTCTTAGTGCTTAGTATGAAATACTTGATAAGTACTTGCAAGATCAAATCTCTACATAAAAATAGAAGGTGAGCATCAATTGATTGTTGTGGTGTATGTTGATGACATTATTTTTAGAGGAAACATTGAAAAGATGACAAAATAATTTTTTGATAATATAAACAAAGAATTTAAGATGTATATGCTTGGAGAATTATCATTTTTCTTAAGATTACAAATATTTTAGTCAGATAAAGGAATTTTCATATCTCAAAGTAAATATGCTAAGGAAATGTTGAAATTTTTTGGTTTTGAGGATTATGCACCAATTGGTACACCAATGAGTACAGGAAATAAGGTGAGAAAAGATGAGGATTCACCTATTATAGATCAATTTTTTTTATAGATATATGATTGGTAGTATTTTATATTTGACAATATTAAGGCTAGATATCATGCATGTAGTAGGTATGGTTGCAAGATATCAATCAGCTCCAAAAGATAGTCATGTTCAGTTGGTGAAGAGAATATTCAAATATATCAAGGAGACATTAGATTATGGATTGTGGTATCCCATAGGTAGATATTTCACTTTGGTTACTTATATAGATTTAGATTGGATAGGTTGCTTGGATGATAGAAAGAGTACAAGTGGAGGAGCTTTCTTCCTTGATGATAGCTTAGTATCATGGCTAAGTAAGAAGTATAACTTGGTATCACTTTCTATAAATGAAGAAAAATATATTTCAATAATATTGTGTTTTACTCAAGCGATTTGGATGAAGGAAACTCTAGAAGATATATAATATACTGATTCACCTCCCTCTTAGTATATTTCATGCTTAACAATTGGTATCAGAATAGGTTCCTTCAGAAAGGGTTTAATAGCTTGAAGGTAGATCAGGGAAAGCACAATATGGCCAAGTAGCTAAAGAAGGAGAATCAAGAGTTGATATCTATGGTCAAAGATCTTAAGGAATAGATGTGTATCTTGGATTCTAAGTTGGATATAGAAGCAAAAGAAAATAAGATGTTTATTTAGGATCTTAAGAATCAGCTAGAGGTTGTAAAATGAAGTTTGAAATCAAGAGAAGAGAGTGTAATTAATTGAAGGCTAAGTTAGGTTCTTTAGAGGATAATCATGAGAATCTCATAATAAAGGTTAAAAAAGATCATGAAATATCAGTCTAAGGTAATAAGGATGCAAGTTTTAAAGACAAATTGAAGAAGCCAATTAGGCAGCCTAATGCTTTCAGGTTTTCAAATTTTTTTCATGGCTATTGTTTTATTTGTCATCTTGTTGGTCATAGGGTAAGAGAATGTATAAGGAGAAGCAAGTAGTCATATTTTTTTCAAATATTATAGAGCCATCCAACATGCTTTTTGAACCTTGTCAGCATGGAAAGTAAGCTAGAAGGTGGTTCAAAATAAAAGATTACTCAACCATTCAGATGTTAGAGCTTGTTCACACTAATTTATGTGAACCTATGAGAACTTAAAGTACTCAAGATAAGAAATATTTCATGTTTATTATTGATTATTTTTCATGTATGACTTGGGTAATGTTTTTAAATAAAAAATCAAAAGTTTTTAGACATTTCAAAGTATTCAAAGCATTAGAATGAAACCGGTTTGAAGATTAAGTGCCTAAGATCATATCAAGGAGGAGAATTCATGTTAGATCAATTTATTGAGTATTATGAAGACCATGGAATAAAAATACATTATTTAGTAGTAGTAGTTGAATGGAGAAACATAACAGTTCAGGAGATAGTGAAGACAATGCTAAATGAATCCAAGATATCAGATAAATATTAGAGAGAGGTAGTTGGTATAGTAGTGCATATTCAGAATAGAGAATTATTAAGAGTCAACAGTGACAAGACTCCTTATGAGCTATGGGAAGACAAACTAACTATAGTTTATTATTTCAAAGTTTTTGGTTGCAGATGTTTCATAAAGAGAACTAATGAAAAACTAGGTAAGTTTGAATCTAGAGAAGATAAAGGTATATTTATTGTTTATTCTTACAAAATTAAATCTTATAAATGTTATAAAAAAAGAACCAAGAAGATAGTTAAAAGAGCAAGTGTCAAGATAGAATAAGATAAAAGGCAAAAAATCAGTGATCTAACAGACATTCCTGAAATCATTGAAGAGGAAGATTTTAAAGAATCAGATGAAAATGAGATGGAGAAAAAGGACACCAAAACCCCATCTAAATATGTCTATAGAAATCATAATAAAAGTGACATCATCAGGGACATAAATGAAGGAATTCATATCAAAAGAATGATGGTAAGTGAATCTGAGCAAGTTAATTTCTCTTTGTTATCTAAAATTCAACCTAAAGATTTTTCAAAAGCTAGATATGATAAGCATTGGGTTAAGGAAATGGATGAAGAATTAAATTAGATAGAAAATAATGATACTTGAGAATTAGTACCTATACCAAAAGATCACAATGTGATAGAAATAAAATGAGTTTATAGAAATAAGTTGAATGAAAATGGAGAAGTGACCAGGAATAAAGCAAGATTAGTATGTAAAGGATATGCTCAGATTGAGAAAATAGATTTTGAAAAAAAATTTACACGAGTATCAAGGATAGAGGCTATTAGAATGTTTCTTACATATGTAGTGTTTAAAAAATTTAAAGTGTTTCATATGAATGTCAAATCTATCTTCCTAAATGAGAATCTAGAAGAAGAGGTCTATATTGAGTAGTCTGAGGGATTTATTCTCTCAAATGTTAGTAGTCATGTATACAGATTGTAGAAAGAACTATATAGATTGAAACAAGCTCTCAAAGTTTGGTATACAAAATTTGATAAGTACTTACAGGATCAAGGTTTCAAGAGAGGATTTGTTGACAATAATCTCTACATCTAAATAGAAGTGAGCATTAATTGATTATTATGGTATATGTTGATGACATAATTTTTAGAGAAAACACTGAAAAGATGAAAAAAATAATTTTTTGATAATATGCAAAAAGACTTTGAGATGTATATGCTTGGAGAATTGTCATTTTTCTTAAGATTACAAATATTTCAGTCAGATAAAGGAATTTTCATATCTCAAAGTAAATATGCTAATAAAATATTAAAAAAATTTAGTTTTGAGGATTATGCACTTGTTGTCACACTAATGAGTACAAGAAATAAGGTGAACAAAGATGAAGATTCACTTGTCACAAATCAATCTTTGTATAGATATATGATTTATAGTATATTATATTTGACAACATCAAGGCCAGACATCATGCATATAGTAGGTATGGTTGTAAGATATTAGTCATCTCTAATGGATAGTCATGTTCAATTGGTGAAGAGAATATTTAGATATATCAAGGGGATATTGGATTATGGATTGTGGTATCCTATAGGTAGAGATTTCACTTTGGTTGCTTATATAGATTCAGACTGGGTAGGTTGTTTGGATGACATAAAGAGTACAAGTGGAGGAGTTTTCTTCCTTGATGATAACTTAGTATCATGGATAAACAAGAAGTAGAACTCGGTATCACTTTCTACAACTGAAGCAAAATATATTACAGTTGTATTATGTTGTACTCAAGTGCTTTAGATGAAGCAAATTTTGAAAGATATATAATATACTAATTCACCCCTCCCCTCTTAGTATATTTTATGCTTAATAATTGGTATCAGAGTAGGTTCCTTTGGAAAGGGTTTAACAGTTTGAAGGTAGGTCAGGGAAAGCATAAGATGGCTAAGAAGCTAAAGAAAGAGAATCAAGAGTTGAAATCTATGGTCAAGGCTCTTAAGGAATAGGTGTGTATCTTGGATTCTAAGTTGGATATAGAAGTAAAAGAAAATAAGATGTTTATTCAAGATCTTAAGAATCAACTAGAGGTTACAAATTCAAGTTTGAAATCAAGAGAAGAAGAGTGTAATCAGTTGAAGGTTGAGTTAGGTTATTTAAAGGATAATCATGAGAAACTCATAATCAAGGTTTAGAAAGATCATGAAATATCAGTGGAAGGTAAGAAGGATGCAATTTTTAAAGGCAAATTAAAGAAGCCAATCAGGTAGCCCAATGCTTTCAGGTTTTTAATTTTTTTTCATGGCCACTATTTTATTTGTCATCATGTTGGTCATAGGGAAAGAAACTGTATGAATAGAAGTAAATAATCATAAATCTTCCAAAGATTACAAAGCCATCCAACATGCTTTGTGAACCTTGTCAGCATGGAAAGCAAGATAGAAGGTGGTTCAAAACAAAAGAATACTCGACCACTCAGTTGTTAGAGCTTATTTACACTGATTTGTGTAGATCTATGAGAACTCAAAGTACTCAAGGTGAAAAATATTTCATGTTGCTTATTGATGATTTTTCACGTATGACTTGGATAATATTTTTAAACAAAAAATTAGAAGCTTTTAGATATTTCATAGCATTAGTTAAAAATGAAATCACTTTGAATATTAAGTACCTAAGATCAAATCAAGGAGAAGAATTCATGTCAGATCAGTTTAGTGAGTATTTTGAATACCATGGAATAAAGAGACATTATTCAATAGCTAGAACTTCATAATAAAATGGAGTAGTTGAATGAAGAAACATAATATTTCAAGAGATGATGAGGACAATGCTAATGAATCCAAGATACTAGATACATATAGGAGAGAGGAAATTGATATAGTAGTGCATATTCAAAATAGAGCATTATTGAGAGTCAACAGTGACAAGACTCTTTATGAGCTATAGAAAGACAAACTAGCTATAGTTGATTATTTTAGAGTTTTTGACAGTAGATGTTTCATAAAAAGAATTGATAAAAAACTAGGTAAGTTTGAATCTAGTGTACATTAAAGTATATTTATTGATAAATCTAACAAAAATAAATCTTATAAATGTTATAACAAAAGAACCAAGAAGATAGTTGAAAGTGCAAGTGTCAGGATAGAAGAAGATGGAATGCAAAGAATCAGTGATCTAATAGACATTGTTAAAATCATTGAAGAGGAATATTTTGAAAAATCAAATGAAGATGAGAATAAGAAAAGGGACACCAAAACTCCATCCAAATATGTCCAAAGAAATCATAATGAAAGTGACATCATCAGGGATATAAATAAAATAATTCACACCAAAAAAATGATGGTAAGTGAATATGAGCAAGTTAATTTCTTTTTATTATCCAAAATTTAGCCTAAAACTTTTTTAGAAGCTAGACATGATAAACATTGGGTTAAGGAAATAGATGAAAAATTAAATCAAATAGAAAAGAATGATACTTGGGAATTAGTGCCTAGACCAAAAGATCACAATGTGATAGGAACAAAATAGGTTTATAGAAATAAGTTGAATGAAAATGGAGAAGTGACCAAGAATAAAGCAAGATTAGTATGTAAAGGATATGCTCAGATTGAGGAAATATATTTTGAAGAAACTTTTGCACCAGTAGCAAGGCTAGAGGCTATTAGAATGTTTCTTGTATATGTAGTGTTTAAAAATTTAAAAGTGTTTCATATGGATGTCAAATCTGCCTTCCTAAATTGGAATATATAAAAAGAGGTCTACATTGAGTAGCCTGAGGGATTTATTCTCTCAAATGCTAGTAGCCATATATACAAATTGAAGAAGTCACTATATGGATTGAAAAAAGCTCCCACAGTTTGGTATGTAAGAATTGATAAGTACTTGCAGGATCAAGGTTTCAAGAAAGGATTTGCTGACAATAATCTCTACATCAAAATAAAAGGTGAGCATTAATTTATTGTTGTAGTATATGTTGATGACATCATTTTTGGAGGAAATATTGAAAAGATGACAAAAGAATTTTTTGATAATATGCAAAAAGAATTTAAGATGTCTATGCTTGGAGAATTATAATTTTTCTCAAGATTACAAATATTTTAGTTAGATAAATGAATTTTCATATCTCAAAGTTAATATGCCAAGGAAATGTAGAATTTTTTTGGTTTTGAGGATTGTGTTCCAATTGGCACACCAATGAGTACAGGAAATAAGGTGAGAAAAGATGAAGATTCACCTATTATAGATCAATATTTATATAGATCTATGATTCGTAGTCTTTTATATTTGATAGCATCGAGGCCAGACATCATGCATGTAGTAGGTATGATTTCAAGATATCAGTCAGCTCCAAAAGATAGTCATGTTTAATTGGTGAAGAGAATATTTAAATATACCAAGGGGACATTGGATTGTGGTATCCCACAGGAAGATATTTCACTTTGGTTGCTTATATAGATTCAGATTGGGTAGGTTTCTTGGATGACAAAAAGAGTACAAGTGGAGGAGCTTTCTTCCTCAATGATAGCTTAGTATTATTGCTAAGTAAGAAGTAGAACTCGATATCACTTTCTACAGATGAATTAGAATATATTGAAGACTTATTATGTTGTACTCAAGTGATTTAGATGAAAAAAACTTTAGAACATATATAACATACTGATTCACCCTCCCTCTTAGTATATTTCATGCTTAATAATTACTATCAGAGCAAGTTCCTTTAGAAAGGGTTTAACAACTTGAAGGTAGATCAGAGAAAGCATAAGATGGCCAAGTAGCTACAGAAGGAGAATAAAGAGTTGAAATCTATGGTCTAGGCTCTTAAGGAACATGTGTGTATCTTGGATTCTAAGTTGACTATAGAAGCAAAAGAAAACAAGATGTTTATTCATGATCTTTAAAGGATCAACTAGAAGTTGTAAATTCAAGTTTGAAATCAAGAGAAGAAGAGTGCAATAAATTGAAGGTTGAGTTAGGTTCTTTAAAGGATAATCATGAGAATTTCATAATCAAGGTTGAGAAAGATCTTAAAATATCAGTCCAAGGTAAGAAAGATGCAAGTTTTAGAGGCAAATTAAAGAAGCCAATCAGGCAGCCTAATGCTTTCAGGTTTTCAAATTTTTTTTATGGCCACTATTTTGTTTGTCATCATGTTGGTCATAGGGCAAGAGACTGTATGAGGAGAAGAAAGTAGTCAGAAATCTTCCAAATATTACAAATCCATCCAACATGCTTTGTGAACCTTGTCAGCATGGAAAGTAGGCTAGAAGGTGGTTCAAAACAAAAGAATACTCAACCACTCAGATGTTAGAGCTTATTCACATTGATTTATGTGGACCTATGAGAACTCAAAGTACTCAAGGTGAGAAATATTTCATGTTGCTTATTGATTATTTTTCATGTATGACTTGGGTAATGTTTTTAAAGAAAAAATTAGAAGATTTTAGACATTTCAAACCATTCAAAGAATTATTTGAGAATGAAATTGATTTAAAGATTAAGTACCTAATATCAGATCAAGGAGGAGAATTCATGTCAAATTAGTTTATTGAGTATTTTGAAGACCATAAAATAAAGAGACATTATTTAGCAACTAGAACTCCATAGAAAAATATAGTTGAATGAAAAAACAAAAATGTTCAAGAGATGGTGAGGACAATGCTAAATGAATCCAAGATATCAAATAAATATCAGAGAGAGGTAGTTGGTACAATAGTGCATAAGTCAACAGTGATAAGACTCCTTATGAGCTATGGAAAGACAAACCAACTATATTTGATTATATCAGTATTACAAAGCAAATTGTAGATATTTTCATTAAGGCACTACCAAAAGACATATTTGAGTATCTGTGAGAGAAGTTGTGAGTAATTTATTTTACTTCCTACCATTGAGGATCAATATTAGTTAAGGGGGAGATAAGTGTAAGCTATAGGAAACAAGTATAGGGAATAGGTGTAGAAATAGGTATAGGGAATAGGTACATGAATACGTTTAGGAAATAGGATGCTATAGTAAGGGGGAGTTACTATATTATTTTCAAATGGTAGTATGTGCAGGTTGGCATGTGTAGTGTAGGTTTTAGGATGTGGTAGTTTTAGTTTAAGGTTGCCATCAATGATAGAGTGGGTGATTATTGAAAATGTTGTCATTGATGTCAAAGGTCTAGAATTATTGGTGATAAAGGCCCCATAGCATTTAATGGTGGTTTTAATATTCATATCTTGGATAATGTGTCTTAATATTTATTTAATATTAATGAATATATTTTTGGTTACATATAAGTCAAAAGAGGGCCTATGGAGAAGTCAAAGAGTCACAAGATAAAGACAAAAGTGGAATGGGATGCATTTTCTTATGAAGAGTCATCTTGAGCAATTCCAAGAGTCACCATGTGAAGACAAAAGAGGGTATGCCACATTTTTCCATGAAGAGACACTTTGAGGAATATGAAAAGTCACCAAGATAAAGACAAAAAATGAAAAGGATGCATTTGATTATGAAGGGTCACCATGTGACTTTTCAAATGCAAGGATACAAAGGGTTATGCAAGTTTGGTGCCATTTTCCATGAGGATTGAAGGGTCATAAAGGGTGAATGCCAAAGGTCATTTGGAAAGCTATAAATAAAGGCTTGAGAAGCCATTTAAAATATGCAAGAGAGTGCATGGTTTGTACTTGTTTTATGTAAGAAAAGAGGAGAGAAAAGTAGGAGATATTGTAGAGTGATATCATTTGTTGAGAAAGAAACATTGAGAGATAGTTGGTGTTTTATACACAAGAGGGGTTGGTGCTCTTATGGGTGGGTGCTCATGAATCAATGTTGTGTTGGTGCTTAGCAAATGGGTTGTTGCTCCTTCAAGTTGGTGATTGCAAACTTTATAACTTGAGTTGGTGCTCATTTATATACTTAAGATTGTTCTTCATGGTTTTTCTGACTTTGGGTTTCCACGTAAATTTTGGTCTCTCTCTCTCTCTCTCTTATGTGGTGCATGTTATTACTTTTAGTTTTATTGCATATCTTGATTGTATGATTAAGTTGTTAAAGTAAAAGGAATTTGATTAAGTAAAAGATATATCTCTTGCTTAACACCCTCCGATCAAGGGGACCCCATGCTAAAATTTAGAAGAAAAGATAAAAATGGGTAAATTCCCCTAAGTAAGTTTGGCTAAAGCTTGGTGGAAGTTTCTTAGAAAGTAAGGTAGTTTTATGTTTGACTGTTGGTAGAAGATTCTGGTGGGTTTCTTATTGTTTCCCACTTTATTATCACAAGAAGAGGCATCCCATTTAATCATCATAGTTTGATATTTCACTCTATTGTATAAGGTTCTGGGGCCTTTCAAAACCTATTTTTTAACCTTATCTAAGAAAAAAAATGTAATATTAAATATATATTTTGTATGTGTGGCTTCCTACATGTATGTATTCAAAATTTACATCTATGCTTTCATTTAAAATAGTTAGACAATTCAGTAATTAAGATTTATAAACAAATCAATAAAGGTATTCATAAACATCTTAATTGATACTACAACCTTGCATAAATCCCCAATCATAAAAATGTATATGATCAATTAAGAAATTAATATTGTTTTTATTTTAATAGGGCATTCACATGGTGGTACTAATTAAAGGTAATAATAAAAGAGTTAATAAATATTTTAACTCTTCTAAAAGATTGAGTTAAGGGTGCCATTTAAATGAACTTTACAATTGTAAAAAATTGATATCATAAGAATATAAGTGGTAAATTAGCCCAAAAAACTCAACATCATTCCCGGAATCAAACACAAAAAATAAAAAATATTATTTAGTGAACATATGTCATAAGTATATCACAAATTTATTATGAATACAACTTTAAATTTAAATATATTTAGAATACATATCAAACTAAAACTTAGGTAACTGAAATCATCTTTTTTCAACACGTTCTTCATAGTTGACAGTTGTATGTACCAGCTCAAATGAATTTTTAGTAACTTTTTAAATTGTATTAGTGACACCTCTTCTTTCAGTGAAATAAATCCAAATTAAAAGCACTCTTTCATAATGAAACTTTTCCACTGGATAACATCAAACATACAATGTCTCAAGATTTTTATCCAATCTATTTCAAAGTTTTGATTTAATAAAAAATAACACACTATATACCCTTTCATCTTCCACAAACCCCCAAATCATTATTTGGTAGAATTCATATAATAAAAAATATTCATTAATATTTTCTTGAAAAACACTACTAGGATATAGTTTTTTTACAAAACCTTGTAATAACACCACTTTTTGTTGGTTTAAGTGCCAAAATTGAACAATCATTGTACGACCAAAACGTGTTGACTTGGATGTTAGTAAATCTTTTTGAAAAATACCCTTAACTTTAACTCCATTGATCTCTATCAACCCACTAAAATGATTAATGAGAGTAACCATATATTTGATAAATAAATTACTTGTTATATATTCACCCTCAATAGTGTTCTAAAATATTGGACTCATCACTCCTATGGATTCAAACAAGTCATCCATTTTAAAATGATCTCAAATTTAAGATGATAATCTTTTTGAAATGTTTTTCAATTTCATTAGTGTCTCATATATGACATTATCATATAAAACATGTGTTATAAGGACTTCTTCATTTTTTGCTCTAGCCAAATCAATTCATTTTTGAAAAGTGTGTAGTGCTATCTCCTTTATATTAACAAAAATATAAATATGATAGTAAATATTGGATTTTAAATAGTTTTTAAGGTTTTTAACATCTCCTAATATTTCCCAACTACTAAATATTGTTACCTTAAAACTTTCTATTGAGTAGTATAAGATATCACGATATTGACAAACCCATTCTCAACCATATGAAGTCAATAATATAAATGGATATCTTTTGTGCATGTTTCATAAAACATTAAATTTATTTAAACATGGAAAAAATACCACACAATGTTATCAAAGTTTCAAAACTTGTCAAATGGTACTGTAGACACCGCAAACGTGTCTGCACCTTGGTCCTCCCCCTTGGCCTTAAACCCCTATCCTAACCCTTGACCTTGGCCCCCTTTCCACCCTACCCTTGCCACCTTGGATCCTCCCTTGAATCCCTCCACCTTCCCCCTAGCATTTATTAGGCCAAATCTCTTCATTATCTTCCCCCCACGCCCACTTTGGCATCCTCGTGACCGTTCTTCCCACACCCCCTCGCTCGGCGGCGTGCAAGAATGGGCAGAGGCTATTTTTAGCCTATGTCCCCATTCTGCGACCGCCGACGTCGGCGACCCTTCGGCCGACGTCGGTGAAACTACCGGCGTCAACATCCTTCATTACCCCTTTCTGCATCCGTTGCAGCCCCCTAGACCCTTGAGCTCGCAAACAGATCTCTCTTGGTGTTTTGGCATTCGTCTTGTCTCCGTTTGGACCTCGTGCAACAACATCAATAGGTGCAAAGGTTCTTCATTAGAGTTCTCTTCTTGCAAAATCCTCTGCAGCTTCAACAACAGCTTCTTCAACTCTTCATTTAGCAAGCAAAAAGGTAAGCAAGTCTGTTAATTGATTCTGTTCTTTAAGTTTTCAGTTATCTGTTATTCCTATTCCCTCCATCCTCCCCCCTGAGAGGCTGAAAAGCCTTCTCAGGACCTGTCCTCTGTCCATCCTCCTCTCACATTGTCCCACTCTTCATACCAATCCCAGACAACTCCCTCATCCCCCTTTTGCCAACAAAGACCCTGTACAGGGCAAGACCACTCCTCAGTCCATTCAGACCCGTCCCCGAACTCAGTCTTGACCTTGCTCACATCCCGGACCTGTCCACAGTCCAGAACACATCCCAGACCCGACCACAGGCTACTACCCCGACCGACGCCGGTCACTTCCCCGACCGACGTCGACAGGATAACCGACGTCGGTAGACCTCTTAACCGACGCCGGCAACATTTCTGACCTCGACGACTGTCATCAGCCCGACTGCTCCTTTCAGGTAATCATTGGTGTTTTCTTTCATTTCTAATCTGTTTATCACTTCTATATTCTGGCATCTTATATTTTCTTAGTCTTTATCTGTCTGTTATCTGTGGGTTGACCTCCCTTTGAGGAAGTTTTTACACTTTCGGGAACAAGCTTTCGCTTGGCAACCCACTGCCTATCTATCTAACATCCTCTTGTCCAAGTTTCTTTTCGTTGCAGGTGTCATTCCTCCACAGCCAAAGAGGGGTGCTCACAAGCATCTGGATTACGGTGCGCAGTCTACATCCAGGTATTCCTTGCCTCGTCCATCTTCTTTAGTTTCTTTATTCAACTTTTGAATGTAGAAAGTGAATTAGCTCAAGAAACATTCTGGCACGCCTGGTGGGACCCTAGGTTCCTCCTGGGTTCCTTTTTCTTCATTCATTTAGGAGCATTAGGTTCTTACCTTTTCTCCTCTTTCTCTTCTTCTCAATGACACTATAAGCAGGACTAAAATGAATCTTTCTTCCTTGCATTTCTAGACTAGTCTAAACATCATACTCTCAACCCTTTCTCAAACTTGTCTTCATAACAAACATCACATTTCGACTTGGGCATTAAAACGTATTGCACTTTCATTTCTGCTTGTGCTTGCATTAGTCCACATCTAGTAACTTAGACGCATATTGAATGAACCGTAGACACTTGATGTTACACTACCAAACCACATGCACTAAACGAACATAAAACTTACTTGAGACAAGGCCCGACTGGGATTTCATCCCCCAGCGGATACCTTACCTATCCCAGTGACCCTACTTGGATTTCATCACCAAGAGGGAAGCCCACTCCGTTCTCTGGCGGAGGATAAACTCTAGGCGAGGTATATCTTGGCTAAGCGAGACCAGCTAACCACTGGAATCGTGAAGTGAGGGGAGCTTGCTCCTTAGCACCAGGCCACGTACCAGAACCTAACACAGATCTTTGAGCACCTAAAACAACACCTGAAACCATCTTTAGACCGCCTTCTTCTAGGACCCATTTTTTAGCCAATCTCCCCAAACATCCATCTAAGGCATAAGCCACAATTTCTAAGGTTAATTCCTAGGATTTATCGCTTAGGCTTGTCTGTCTCTCTCTGTTTTGCTCTTCTCATCTGTTTGTTTGAGTGTGTGAGGACGTTTTCTTCTTTGTTTTTCCAAGAATCTTCAAACCTTTTGGTTCTCTGGAAGACACAGTCACCAACATCGGTTCTTCCACCGACGTCAGCCTTCCCCTGTCACCGGCATCGATTCTGCTACCGACGTCGGCTTCATCTGTTACCGGCATCGGTTATCTGACCGACGTCGGCCACATTTATTACCGACATCGGTTTTTAAACCGACGTCGGTCTCTGTCACTGTCCTTTTTCTTCAAAACCAGCAGCCTGAAACCTATCCCTTCTCTGTCAAAAAACTCCATTCTGGTTTTCTGAGACTGCAAAAACACAATTTCTGGAACCAGGACTCTCTTCTTAACCACTTTAGCCAACAACCTCTTCCGTCTATCCTGTCTCTAACCAGTCCTATCATGGAGTTCCACTCAGAGACTGAAAGAACTCCTACAGGACCGACCCCGACCCCGACCCCGACTCAAATTCCCATCATCCCTGAAGGGGACCAAGATTTCAAGAGATTCTTGGACCTCAATACCGCAGCCCTCCAAAACTATCTCGCGAGAAACCCAACGCGAGACCTTTCGGGTGACGTGGCGATGACATCCACACCATTCGCCACCCAACCCTTTATGACTCAGCCTTTCGCCTCAACTATTAACCCAACCATGGCCAATACGCAAAGTTTGGCCTCCCCGTCTATTTTTAGACCGACCTCCATCGGGGTTCCATTACCCCCTCAACTACCTACAATTCAACCAAGTTCTACATCATATCAAAACTTGATTGCCTCGACCCCTCACACTCTTGCACCCACAAATATAGGAGTGCCAACCTGTCTTTCTACCAGTGCCGCCATTCAACCACCTTTGGCAGTGCCCAGTCAACCTATACCTTCGACCTTCGTAACGCAACCACCTCTAGCCTCCACTTCTGCCCCTGCGACTAGTCATCCGTACATTGTACAACCGACTATGTCGCACGCCTCCTCTAACCTCTTCCAAGTGCCTTACAACTTAGGGGGCGCTCAACCCGCCAATCCGTCAGCAGATCTTATCAAGATGCTGATGGATAAAATGTCCAGTCTCGAGGCCTCCATTTCCGATTCAAGCAATACTTTGTCATATGAACAAATTTGCAATGAGCCCATCCATCCTTCCATCCCTATTTGACCATATCCTAACCATTGGGAGCTTCCTAGATTCACTCACTTTCAGAGTAAGGAAGACCCACAGCAACATCTACGGGCATTTAGACATGCCTGTTATCTTATTTCCCATGATGATGCGTTGCTTTTATGCACGTTCCCTATGTCCCTTTCTGGCCCTGCCCTTGACTGGTATAGTTCGCTTGCCAAACACTCTATCTTTTCATTCATCCAACTCGCCCAACTATTTCTTGACCATTTCTCAATCAACATCACCAAACAAGTCTCAATCACAGACCTTTACTCCATCAGGCAATTTGACGATGAATCTGTAGTCAATTTTGTCGCTCGTTGGAGAGGTCTGATTAATCAGCTCTCCTTCTCTTTACCTCAACCCGAGCTCATCGAGCTCTTCTCTCGAGCATGTGCCAGACACATCTCTTCTACCTTGCGGATTCAGACATTTCGCACTTTTGACGAAGCTTTCATCATGGCTCGAAAGCTTGAACTCCGTGCCCTTGAAGAAGATAAGGTCAAATTGCGTAATACCAACGCAAAATCTACTGACCATTCTTCTTCCAGACCTTCTTCTTCTGCCGACTCCAAGTCTAAAGGAGTGGACAACACTGTGGTCATTAGATCACCATCCTCAACAACAATGAATTACTCTCAACCTTCGACATCTTCCAGCATCACCAAATAATTCCAACAACGGTACATTCAGCGTTCTTACACTCCACTTGGAGAACCATACGCTTCCGTTTTGGAAAAACTTCTCAAGCAGGGGGTCCTCAATCTCCCTCCAATCCGACCACCTCAATTTGACCCTTCAAAGGCCATCCCTACATGGTATAGGGAGGCCGACTTCTGTCCCTTTCATCACGTCCAAGGCCATGACATCGACAACTACCGTACTTTCAAAAACATCATCCAAGACATGATCAACAAGGGGGATCTTATTTTAGATAACCCAAATGCCCCACCTAACCAACATATTGACATCTTCAAACAACCATTTCTGAATCATTTGCCTACTCAAAACAACGTCCAGACTTCGACCAATGACCCTCAAGACCATGATATTCACATGATTAGCACTATCTTGCCTCTTGTCCTTGACCAACCTCTTCCATTAAAGGATGAGGAACCTCCTTCTCCTACTAGTCCTCCATCTACCTCTCTTGTATCGGAGGACGCTTTAACCACATCAACGCCATTAAGCCCACCTTCATTCGAAGACCATACCTTGCCTACTCCTCGAGCACAAGCGAAAGGCATAATCATCCTTGCCTCCTGCCATCTGGAGGAGCCACACTCTCTTATTTCTTCTCCGCCGAGAGAAGAACCAATCTCTTTACCCATTTCAACCAAGGAAGACCCGATCACGGTTTCCTCTTGCCCTTTACCTGAGATTGTTACATCTCACTCACCTTCATCCACATCCAAACCCAAACCCACATCTAACCTCGCCTCGCACAACGGTGGCCCTCGACCCAAACACATGAAAGCTACTAGACCACACCGGAGAACTCCTCCCCCACCTTCGTCATTACCTTCAATCTTGGGCCCGCATCCGTCCACTTTAATAGGAGTGCTTCCCACTCCCATCCTTCACAGAGGCACATCGCCTCCATTATTTCCTCATCCCATCAGACATACATCTCATCCGAACCTTCGACCTATGCCTCTTTCACCTCTCAAACCAACGTCATCAACTCTCACTGCAATAAAACATCCCGACCCGTTAGCAGGTTCATATGCCTTGCTCTTACGGCACTTGTTGCAGTCCTCTTGTATCGACCTCCTGCCTCTTAGACAATATCAATCTCTCAGACCTAAACCACCATGGTTCGATGACACTCACATTTGTGCATATCATCACACGCCTGGGCACGACACGGAGCATTGTCATGCCCTCAAGGTCGCCATTCGCCAATGTCTTGGGAATGACACCCTTCTTCTCGACCACGTTATCAACAAACCCTCAACACCACCCCACTCATCAACTCTCAGATTAAGACCATCTTGGTTCGACAACTCCACATTCTGCCATTATCATCACACTCCGAGACATGACACTGAGCGTTGTTGCGCTCTTAAAGCTGTCATTCGTCAGCACCGAAAAAAGGATTCCCTTCTCATCAAGGGTCCTCTTGACCACCTTTTCGACAAAACATCAATCTCGACTCATGCCTCTCCAACCTCATCACCTAAATCGGGATCTCCATGCCAGACTGTGGTCCCTTTGCCGCCTTTGACCCCC
The DNA here is from genome assembly GCA_037957365.1 of Torreya grandis. Classification (NCBI taxonomy): domain Eukaryota; kingdom Viridiplantae; phylum Streptophyta; class Pinopsida; order Cupressales; family Taxaceae; genus Torreya; species Torreya grandis. Next base: position 1,326,474 of record JARHVA010003656.1, on the reverse strand, counting down.
TTATTCAATATTAACACCGTCCATCTGACCACTAAACCTCAACCGACCTTAACCAACCTTTCAAACATTCTCTCTACCCGCTGGGGGAATTCATCCTTTATTCAAACCTCGACCAACTGTTCAACCCAGTCTCTACCACATATCAATCACTCATTTTATCTTAAAACCCGACCAAGTATCCACCGACCCAACCCCCGATCAATTATTCGACTAGTCTCAACCAAACTTCAACCAAATATCAATCACCCTGACCTCTCGACCAAGCATTCAACCTTTCTCAACCAATCAACAACCATATCAGTCAACTTCACATCCACCATCAACATCTGACCAATCTGGAAAGAGCCAAATGGGGCAAGTCCGCTCCTAATTGACTCAGACCTTAACGCACTTGCATGGTCCAGGGACTTATCAGACCTTGAGCCCCCCCTTTTTTTCTGCGTTGCATCCTCGACCATTCTTCTGTTAGTCGAGTACTCATCTACTTGACACGTAACTTGAGCTCGTCCCCTGAGCAATCCTCGTCCTCTTGATCCTCATCCCTTTCAACCCTATTTTCCCTTTAACTAGTCCTCTACAACCCTTTTATGATACATGGATGCTTTGTCCTAATAAAAGGGGAGTCCTTGAACTTCTACGGCCTTGTCTATGACTCTAATCAAAAAATCAAAAAATATATCAAGATGTCAAAACATATCCATGGTCACAAAATCAAGTCAAAATCAAAAAAATAGACTGCTCCCTCGAAGGACAGCTATACTATCATTGCTGTATTACTAGACTGATCCCTCGAAGGACAGCTAGGCCAACTTATCAAACATTATTAAGCAAAAATATAGACCACTCCCTCGAAGGATGGCTATGACTAAATCTTGCTACAAACAACAACCTTTCTTAGAAGCTTCCCGCATTGATCAGCTTCGCAACATGACCACTACATCAAAAGACATCTCTATATAGGCTTCCTGCATCGATCAGCCTGCAAAAAAAAAAAAAAAAAAAAAAAAAAAAAAAGAGTCACGGACTTGGCTTGTAGTTGTCTCAGGGTCCCCTATAAAAGGGGCAAGGTTATTCCTGCTCTTAGACTGGGTTACCCTATCCTCTTCCTCTCACCTGCTCAAGGGACTTCGAGCTCACTTTAATGTCAAAGTGATTTGATTACCATTCTAACACAACACTGGTCAACGACGTAATGCATGAACGGGGCTTTTGTTCTAATAACCCCTATCTATGCTTCCTTTCTGGTCCTTGTCAATGAAAGAGCAATTTGCCTTTCATCTTTTCTCTACACTTTAGTCACATTTAACTGCATCAATCGGTGACTCATCTCAAACCCAGCCATTTTCATCATTTTCAGCTGACATCATCCTAGACCATTTCACATAGTTTCTATGGACACTAGTACACATGGAAACTACCGACTAGACCCAATTTATGTTAAGCATAAACCAATACTTGCTGAAGCATAAATAGACTTCTATTCATTCTTAGCATACATCCATTGCGACTATGGAAACTTGCTAGGGATGAAAGACTCTCGACCAATTCTATAGAATACACCATCTGTAGCATCATTTTATCCTCATCTTACCCTCGTCATTTCAACACATGACCAATCTCATCATCGACCAATCTTCTCAATTTGTCTGAACTACATTGGTCTAAGGCCCTATGACCAGGGCTATGTAGGCAGCACTCAGATAACACATCCTCTGAGGTTAGCTCGACCACCCCCGTTTGTTCATCTCCTTGATGGACAAACCTTCTCTTTTGCGACCTTGACCTTGACCAAGACCAATCACTTTCTTTGACCAAGACCAATCAATCCCTCTGACCCTCCCTCCCTTTTAGGGAGAACTACATCGGCCTGAGGCCCCTACAATAGGGGCTATGTAGGCAGCACTCAGTTGACATGGGGTCTTCTGGGGTTAGCTCGGCCGCATCCTTTCATCCATCCATCCCCTTGACCAATGACCATCCTTCGACCTTCGACCACTTCCAAGACAATGTTGCCTTGGTTGTTTTTGCGGGTGTGCTACCTCACGGCTGGTTAGCAGAATTGTCTGCAGACTATTTTTGACCCTTCACAAGTATAGGATCGCGAGCCAGTTGATCCCTACTACTTGTGGCTTTTTCATGTTTCTGGGAGCACTTCCTGAGCCCTGGATACCTGGAACACGATGACCATTTGGAGCTTCAGCTTAAATTGAGTGACCTGATCAGCAGACGACTAAATGCTAGGGCCCGATTACTTCAATTTTGGCACTCCTTGACCCTCGACATGTGACAATTTGACCCGACCATCCCGTGACGTGGTATACGCGCAATCACGACTTTTGTAGCATTTTCATTCACTTTTCATCTTTCTCATCCACCTTTTGTCAAATCGACACTCGATCTTTGGTTCCCTTCTCTCGACTATCGCTTTGAGGGGGGGAACACCTCATCCCTTTTCTGGGGTAACCAACTCCTATTTTTGTCTTGCAGTTTGTCTAGAACAACCAACACGACAAAAAGGGGCAAATGTAGACACCGCAAACGTGTCTGCACCTTGGTCTTCCCCCTTGGCCTTAAACCCCTATCCTAACCCTTGACCTTGGCCCCCTTTCCACCCTACCCTTGCCACCTTGGATCCTCCCTTGAATCCCTCCACCTTCCCCCTAGCATTTATTAGGCCAAATCTCTTCATTATCTTCCCCCCACGCCCATTTTGGCATCCTCGTGATCGTTCTTCCCACACCCCCTCACTCGGCGGTGTGCAAGAATGGGCAGAGGCTATTTTTAGCCTCTGTCCCCATTCTGCGACCGCCGACGTCGGTGACCCTTCGACCGACGTCGGCGAAACTGCCGGCGTCGGCATCCTTCATTACCCCTTTCTGCATCCGTTGCAGCCCCCTGGACCCTTGAGCTCGCAAACATATCTCTCTTGGTGTTTTGGCATTCGTCTTGTCTCCGTTTGGACCTCATGCAATAACAGCAACAGGTGCAAAGGTTCTTCATCAGAGTTCTCTTCTTGCAGAATCCTCTGCGGCTTCAACAACAGCTTCTTCAACTCTTCATTCAGCAAGCAAAAAGGTAAGCAAGTCTGTTAATTGATTCTGTTCTTTAAGTTTTCAGTTATCTGTTATTCCTATTCCCTCCATCCTCCCCCCTGAGAGGCTGAAAAGCCTTCTCAGGACCTGTCCTCTGTCCATCCTCCTCTCACATTGTCCCACTCTTCATACTAATCCCAGACAACTCCCTCATCCCCCTTTTGCCAACAAAGACCCTGTACAGGGCAAGACCACTCCTCAGTCCATTCAGACCCGTCCCCGAACTCAGTCTTGACCTTGCTCACATCCCGAACCTGTCCACAGTCCAGAACACATCCCAGACCCGACCACAGGCTACTACCCTGACTGACGCCGGTCACTTCCCCGACTGACGTCGGCAGGATAACCGACGTCGGCAGACCTCTTAACCGATGCCGGCAACATTTCTGACCTCGGCGACTGTCATCAGCCTGACTGCTCCTTTCAGGTAATCATTGGTGTTTTCTTTCATTTCTAATCTGTTTATCACTTCTATATTCTGGCATCTTATATTTTCTTAGTCTTTATCTGTCTATTATCTGTGGGTTGACCTCCCTTTGAGGAAGTTTTTACACTTCCGAGAACAAGCTTTCGCTTGGCAACCCACTGCCTATCTATCTAACATCCTCTTGTCCAAGTTTCTTTTCGTTGCAGGTGTCATTCCTCCACAGCCAAAGAGGGGTGCTCACAAGCGTCTGGATTATGGTGCGCAGTCTACATCCAGGTATTCCTTGCCTCGTCCATCTTCTTTAGTTTCTTTATTCAACTTTTGAATGTAGAAAGCGAATTAGCTCAAGAAACAGGTACAACAAATTTCTTACCTTGTCAACTTCCATCTAATACTTAAACATAAAACCTACTAGCAATGGATATTCTTCAAATATTTTGCATGCAAGCTCATACATGGAGATCCATCTTGTATCAACATATTTTAAAAGTTTTCCCCCATAAATAACTCTAATTATAAATTTTTGAAACTCTAAAAACCTCTTTGAAATTCTTGACATGTATGTGTGCAAGTCATGGATAAGCTCCTCCACTTTTGTGACATTTTGAAATGTGTTAGCAATTTTGTAGGCAAGATTCATTCTATGTGCCATACATTGAATTATAATCATATATGGAAAAATTATTGTTTGTAAGTGAAAACATAGACCAATTATTTTTCCTTACATTACTAATGCACTATCAGTACCAACACACACTAACCTCGTACCTATATCATAATTATCCATCCCAACTATATCTATTAAATTAGAAATACCTAATTTTAAAAGGTTCTCAACATTACAATTTTTTGTCATGTTTTGAAAACCCATGACATGCATGAGGTTGCCTTGAATGGTTATCAAATGTATAAACATGCATGAAAACCTATGACATGTTGTCAACTATTGTTATCTCATCCATGGAAAGTGAGATAAACTATTTTGCTTTTAATTTTTATTTTAAATCCTCATTTTTAATCATTATGATACTTTTCAACATTTCTCAAGCACTGATATTTGACCAATGTGATTTTGAATGTTATGAAATACATTATGATGAAATAAAATTTTATAATCTAAAAAATTAGAGATTGGTCTGCCTCTTTTTAGAATGTGATATATTATGGAGACTTGTATATATTTTACATGTAGATTTGACTAAACAACTTTTCTACATTGAGTTTTAATTATTCCTTGTTTCTCAACGAGGTGTTGTTTATATTTATAATGATTTTCATACTCTGATAAATAACACTGATGCATGCATTCTTTTGTATTTTTCTATCTGATTATTTTTTTTAATTTTCCCATCTTTTTCTTTTATTGATGCATATATTTTACAACAATGTTTCTCAATTGTGTCCAACTTGAGTTGTATTTTTGATCCTTTCCAAGTTTTTAATTGCATATTATACATTTACATCCTATTGGAGTGTTGGTACTATTTTTTGGCTCTATAGGTTCAATGAATGGATATTTCACTATGTAATCAAACTTAAACAACCTTCTAATTGTCCATTTACTTCTCTTCTTTTGCATAGATTTTTAGTGTTGTTTTCAGCTAAAATTTGTGTTTGTTGAGAAGAAATCTCATTTGGTTTTTTGTATTTATCATCAACATCCATGATGATATCTTACCTTGTCCTTTTCCTTGAATTTAATGAGGGCATTTCATACCCAAGGATGTATTCTAGTGGAGGCATATCTTCAAAAACGTTATCAGTGGGTTTTGTATGCAAAATGGTTGTGGACCTTGTAATTATTATTGAAACTTAATATGAAAGTGAATAAATAAAAATATAGTAAATCATTTAATATTTATTACCTATGTTTGGCATTTCATACCTAGGTACGTCTTCCAGTGGAGGCATATCTTCAAATTAGTTATTTGTGAGGTATGTCTGTAAAAGTTATAGACTTTATAATTATTATTAAAACTTAATGCAAAAGTGAAAATAAATAAAAATACAATAAATCATTTAAAATGTAATATTTATTTAGAATTTCATACCTAGGTACATCTTCCATTAGAAGCATGTTTTCAAGTTCAAAAGGGTTATCATTGGGTTCTACATGCAAAATTATTGGACCTTGTAATTATTATTGAAACTTAATATGAAAGAGTAAATGAATACTACCTGCATACATATATACTCACTTACAAACATAGATGACCATTTGCATATACAAGCAACTACCTACATATGTAAAATGCCACCTGTGTATGTAGATAACCATCTGTATGTGAAAGAGGTCATTTACATATGAAAATGATCATATACGTATGCATTCAATCATCTACATACATAGATGACCTTATACATATATAAGTAATGGTCTGTATATGTAGGTGTTTATCTGTATATGTAGGTGGTTGCTTGTATATACAGATAATCACCTTCAAATACAATTGTTTATGTGTGTATAAGTCTATAAGATAAATTTAATGGGAAAGTGAAAATAAATAACAATAAATCATTTGATATTTGTTTGGTGTCTAGATAAAATAAGATAATGGGTTAATTTATTTTGTTAATTTTCCTACCTTATTAACATTCTCTACAGAATCCATTAAAGCAGGCAATACAAATACTTGATATAAAATGTCAATGCTTGATAGTAAATACAAATGCTTGCTATTGAATGCATATGATTGATAGTAAATGCATATGGTTTAATGTTGTCTCTTATCGAATAAAATTTGGGAAAAAAAATCTCTTAGCTGATAGCAAAGATGAAAAAGGAGTTTAATATAGTACTAAGTATATATAGTGGCAAATTTGCTCATATTGACTTTAGAGGTGATGAAAAAATACATGTATATGAACAAATTTATTTTAAAAAATAGGTGAGATGACCATAGAAATTAATTTATATATAATTTTTTTGGTGATTCCTCGTTGTTGACTAACCCACAAAATCACCAAATACTAATTTTTAAAACTAGAATATTCATGAATTAATAAAAATTCACCACTAAAAAAAACCCTACTTCATCTTCCTTAAATAAGTAACAAATGGAATTTAATTGTGGCATTGTTTGGAGATGATCTAACATAAAATATGCATGAAGTGTGCCATATATAATGTTATGTAACAATGAATTGATAGTAATATAATGTTGAAGTGTAATAGTGTTACATATAGTTGTAGTAACATGTGGAATACAATGATGTGTTTTGTAAAGGTTTGAGGTTATTTGCAATACTTATGGAAGTTACAAGTGATGTGATGTATAGTATTTAATAAGCTATGGATGATGTGCTATATTATAAAACTTATGAATAATGTGTGTAAAAGTTGGTGTGAGGCTATAAAAACTACAATCACTGTGACAAAAGGTGAAAATTACTATAGAATTTGTGAGTGTTGAAAATTCATTACATGTAACTACAACAAATATGAGGGATTTACTAATGTCAAAATGATTATTCATAATATGACTTTAGTTTTTAAATATAAATAAAACCATTTAAGATATAAGCAACTCATAGCATTTTTCTTATAGCTTGTAGTAAGTGGTTAAATCCATTTCTAGGCTAAAACAAATAAGTTTTAGAACAACTAAAAAATGGCATAAAAAACATTCCTAATACAAGATATTATTACATGTTTGGATCCCCCTTGAAAATTTATATAGTTTTAAAAAATGTCTTCTCTTTTCAAGTATATATGTGAAAATTATGGCTCCTAGAAGTAAATCATAACAACTGGGTTTATAACCCATATCAACAATTGTAACTATTCCATAGTAGCTAGGTTTATAACCACTAACAATGGTTGTACATGAATTTTTAGGACGATGATGGGTTTCAATAGATATAAGTGGATCCCTTCCATGGTTTGAAGAATATAATGGTTCCTAGATTGTAGGAAAAGGAAGAAACGAATTGTAAGATTTATTAAACCACATTATTTATTCATGTAGCAATTTTTTTGATTTGAATTTAGCTGGTAGTTTAAATTTTAAGGCCTCTTCCATTATTTAAGGATTTGACTTGATTACATGCATCTAGTGATGAACAAATTCAACATTTATCCTCCATTTTAATTATTTCATTAATGTAACATAATATTCTATTGTATGTATTATTGTAACTGAATAAGTTTATTATTGGTATTATTTTAACCAACTATATTTTAGGGAAAATTATATATCTCCAGTTGTAATTGATGGATTCTAGGAATATTTTGAATGAGCATATGTATCCCCTATATAAGGAGTATAGATCATATTGGAACATAGTAAGTGAATTAGTGAATAGAGATAGTTTATGTTAGTTAAAGAGTGAAATAATATTTTTATTAATCTTCTATAATTATGACTTAATAGAATTATTATGAAATAAAAGTAAGTTTAAATAATAAACCTGGATATAGAAAAGGAGGGAGGTCAATATCTAGTCTAAAATAGGTAAAGCCCACTCACACAGATCTAGTAAACTAATTTCTCATCAATTAGTATTAGTTTTATTTATGTATTTATTTATGCATGTATTTATTATGTCTTATTTGAATTTTTTGTACGTATGATTTTTTAATCACCTAAAAGTGAAAATTGAGTGCTAAAAGTGCTACTTGAGACCACCTATCCCTATATTAGCCCTAGACCTATCCTAGAGCCTATTTTCACACTTATCCAACCTTTGTGTGGGCCAAAAGTATCCACAGTCATCCATAATTTAGTCCCAAACTTTCATTATTGAATCCTAGCACTTCGTGCCTAGGGTTCTACCATATGGACACCAACACCATAATAGGGATAGTAGTGCCATATGGCACTAATGTCCCAATGTTAGTACTATTGTTTTTTCCATCATTTTTTCATAAACACATATATTTTCATATATTAGACCTCTTAGGGTCATCCTAAACCTCTTTTATCACATGGATAAGCACCAAAATTACACACACACACAAACACACACACACACACACAAACACACACACACACACACACACACACACACACACACACACACACACACACACACACACACACACACACACACACACACACACACACACACACACACACACACACATGAATTTTATCCCTCTAACCACTAAATGGAAATCAAATGCAAATTAAATACACAAACTTAGAATAAGTTTTTCACAATTAAGGTTATCAATACCTATTCTACCCTACTTCTGCATACTACCATCTATAGCATTCCTAAGCTTAAATTACTCAAATTTTTAGTCTCAAACACATTCAAATATCTAAAGTCAATAATCATACTAGCTTTAATTGCACTTGCACTAGAAATTAGGTGGGGAAAAATACATCGGGCTTGATCCCTCTTCATAATATTGGTAATTAAGTAACTCTCATCACGGTGGGGTGTTTAGGATGTCTAGCCTACCCTACTAACAAACACTTATACTTGTATCAACTAGATTCCATATAAACATAAAGGATTAGGGTTTACTCATAGAATCAATCAAAATAGGTCATCATGGTTTTAGAACTCATGCATGTAGGAATAGGCCTTACAAATCTAGACATAGGTGTACCTAAAAGCTTAAAATAATATTTCACAAAGGAAGCTACCACCAAAATAGGGACACTATTACCACATGAAATTAATATCCAAATAAGGTATTACTATCTAGGATGGGTTTTGACAATTAGATCCTATTTGCAACACTCAAACCAGTGTCTGCCTTAGTTTTCAACATCTAGATCATCTATCTCAGTCATTTTCTAGCTAAGTTCCCATTTATATTATTTATTTTTATTTTTAGAAAGGTCAGAGTTAGTCACTTCTATATAAAAAAGTGGATATATTTATTGCATATTTTGACCCTTATTTACTATACTCATCCCCTTTAAGAACATAGGATTTACATTCACTAAGTCCTAAAAGGTTAAAACATTTGGTGAACTTGATTTACTTTGAATATTGCACAAACCCTATCCTTAAATAACCTTAGTGTTTATTTTCCACCCTCATAATACCCACACTTAGATTTTAGATCCATATATCTTCCAATTTTTATTATATATAATCATGATAAAATAAGTTTATCACTTTTTGTTTCAAATTTTAATACCTTCATTTACATGCTTGTTTCTTCTAATTTATAATGAACTCAAAAAAGACATAAACACATGTATAAATGATGATTTATATCAATTTAAATGTATGTAATATTTCATTCTATATTTAGCATGTTATTTCTCTCTTATGTAGAATTTAATTAAGAAACAAACACTTACATACATAGAGGATCTATTACATAAGCTAACAATTATGTTTCAAGTTTTAATGTCATATCTTATACACAAGAAATAATCTCCTCCTCCTCATCTCCTTGAGGGTGATAACTAATTTACCTCAACCAAGTCCATGCTATCACTCCTCTATGAGATGAATTGACCTATACTATTGTTACTAATTCCCATGCTCAGCTTATCTATATCTCACTAGGGTTTGTACTTGTGAGACTTGAAGGGATCAAGTTATTAGTATGAACAAGATAATATCAAAATTATAGAATCAAAATCAGTTATTAATTGAAAAGGTTTCATTATTATAAAATCACATTACATGTACATAGTCTTCAAAATATGCTAGTGTAAACCATGTATATGCATCTACACCTAGAAAAGTTATGCCTAGCACTATTTCATATCCAAATCATAAAGTATAATACAATGCATCTATTATGAGTGATTCAACAAGATAAAAAATATACAATAAGATTTCAAGTGAGATACCAAGGGAAATTATTAAATTTAAGTTGATCAACCTACCTCCTCTACGCCCAGTGAAGAGATCCAGATATTATTATGCATATCATAGAATGCATGGATACCACACTAATTCATGTTTAGCATTGAAAAGAAAAATACAATAGATAATGGATACATATGGCTCAAATAGTGACACATCATCCAAACAACATATAATATAACATCTATAAATTTAAAAAGGGTTAGCTTTAGAAATAATACAAAAGTGGTTACCAAAGCATAACTCAAAACAACAAAAGTTTCACAAAGCACAATCAGAACAAGAAATAATAAAAAAATCACAAGTAAATAAAGTAAGAGATGTAAATCTACCTCTCCAAATGAGGCTAAACTTTTAAAGTAGAATGGGTTTGGTCAAAAATATCTACAATAGTTTGATTATCATAGTCAAGGTTTGGGAAAGTAGGCCCAAGGCATCATTACTCCTATTCTAGTAGTTAATAATTTTGGTCAACAATGTTTGGGATGTACTAAACATCCTAAAGAAAATCATTCACAAATATAGTTTAACAAGGAAAAATATCTAGATACATAGGAAATGTTATAAAAAGATCAAGAACTAAAGTTTCAAATTCAAAATCATGTTAAGCAAACAAGCATTATCAAAAAAGGATTTCCTCCAAAGCACCATATGCCTAAAATAAGAATAGTTTCAAAGAATCACAATAAATATTCCAAAGCATAATTTAAAAAGGTCAACTCCACAATATGAGGAAATTTACTCTAGCATTCTAGGTTATTATGATTTTTTTTATTTTGAAGATGAAAAATACCCATATTCATATTACAACACCATTCAACTACAACTTAACAATCTCACTGCACAAGAGATTACTATTCCTATTTTTAACACAAGTCACATTGATAGTGACTCTCTCATTTGACTCATCGGTTAGTATGTTCCTACCTTATTGTACATAATCTCATTCAATCTTGCTCCTTGTATATAGTTTATTTTCATGTTACTTATACATAACTTATATCCAAAAAATATAAAAATAATATAATATGTCAAAAACACAAAAACATTCAAATACTTACTTAAAAAATGCAAAATTATAGATTGTATGCATTGCCTTGTTTACATCTCTTATATTTTCTCGATACTACATATGTTAGTTATCTTAGTATAGTCAGTTTTATCATACATACATGTTTTAATTATTCTTATTGAGTGCTTGTATATTGCTTAACAAGACTCAGGTCCACTACATCAATCCATATTTTCTACTATATACCAACTTGGGGCATATGCATAGATACACAAGTTCTTCATTTGACACATTTTCCCATTTGGGGGTACCCTATACACAATTTCAATTACTAGGTTACATCTTTCTAAACTCTACATCATATCTTTAGCATTGTTATATCTTGATATAGATCATGGTACACTTACTCAATTTTTTTTCCATCTATTACTAATTTAGACTCAATATATGTGCATCTTGGCTCTTACATAGATTTGTATTATATGTTCATGCATACCTTCATTTATAAATTTCCTAGTTTAGACCTGATTGTGTTTGTATGCTTCTTCTATTTGAGGGAATTTGAATATGCCATTACTCTATAGCTCTACACCACTTATTTTCATAGAAATTATGCTTTGGACATGTGCCCATGTCCTTGTGTGTGATTTATTGATTATATATGAAAACATTTAAACATGTCTTTCTATGTGGTTCTAATCCAAATTAGTTGTTAATTGCATATGTGGACATTTGATCATGTCCTTGTATGTCTTATTTTATCAGATATAGTGACATGTGCTCATGTCCCTTGTATTGTATCCCCTTGACCAACTTTATGTGCCTCATGTATGTTATATGTATGATTTTTTTATGCATCATGACCATGAAAATTTTATTTATTACTTATTACACACTCTAGGTTTAGATGCCATGAGGGACCTCATGCATATCCCCTTCCTACTTAGGTGCCATGATGGGCATCATGCTCCATCACCCTAGGTAGCTACTTAGTTATTACTTAGATTTGTTGTTGCATACATTTTTATATCTATCTTTATAGCCTTATCAATGCTAGACATAAAAAACATCACACAATACAAACTTATGCTCAAATTATCTTACATTTTGATGTTATGTATACACATTATATTGGATTATTGCATAGATATCATATATGCTCAAGATAACACACATTTGATTAGATTTTTATTTTAAGGATAGTTCTTGCATAGGTTTAAAAAATTTACTCAAAAGAGAGGGCATTCATAAGGGTTTTTCATAGAGATCAGGTACTCATAATGCACTCACAATACAATTTTTAACATATAGACTTAGATTACAAAAATTAGACTCAGGGAAACACATTGGTAAATAGTGACACAAAGATTAGTATAGTTTCAAATAATTAAGAACATATGGACACTAGTACCCAAATTTAGACACTAACACTAGATGGTACTATTGTACAATATATGGCACTACTGTCTAGTAGCTTTATTTTTAGAAAAATCTAGATTGGTTAGAAAAGTATAATAGGTATAGTCCAAGTTTGCACAGGTTTAGTTATAGATTTATTAGTTTTGGCTCAATTTAGCTTATATTCATACCAATTTACTTATATTAGGGGAATCATACATGACATGATCATTTTCATTTATATTTTAAATACTTAGATAAATATTATTACAACTCAATCCATAATTCATATGCTTAGATATTAGATTTAGGGGTATGTGCATGGTTAATTATTTCCATTTTCTCATTTACACATCAGTTGATCAGATGAAATGACAAATTCCAGGCCAATATTTATGATGTATACATCAAACATCATATTCTAGGTTACACACCAATTTCATTTCTTACTCCATCTATAATGGTTGGCAATCTTGAGTGGCCCAAAGCTACCTAATATACCCAAGTGGTCATAGAGCGAACATTTCTAATTAGATATCTCTAGTTAAACATTTCTAGTAACATTTCATAATTTTTTATTTCATGATCTAATTGAGTTATTGAGCCACCTATATGAGAGGGTTGGAGACACTATCAGTCTAATCTAAGCTATTCATAGGTCATGATCTACCAAGTAAGGGTGGGAAATGATGGATTCAAAACTAGTTTGAGTTCTTAAGTCACCCACATATGAGTATTGAGTAAGCCATCAATTTAGTCTAATATATTCACCGATTGATCACTATATACATATGCACACACATGTTATAACTAGGTTTATGCATTGGTTCATGTACCCAGTGATGTGTATTCATTCCTTTCCTTTCTCTTATCCCTTTACTTAGTTTTACTTAGTTTCAATTCTTTACTCAATTTTGTCTTTGATTTTGATATCTATTAATGACTTATCTATGCATGTTTCACTTGCAGGACACACATTGGAGCATGCTTCACATACTAATATTTAGACTCATGGAATTAACCTCTTAGGTAAGTCTAGGTACACTTATTTTTCTTTTATCCTAGTCATTTCACTTTTTTTTATTTCTAGAATAAAAGGGGGACAAATATAATCACCTAAAAGTGACACTTGAGTGTTAAAATTTCTACTTGGTACCACTTATCCCTAGACCTATCCTAGATCCTATTTTCACACCTAATAAGCCTTTGTGTAGGCCACATGCATCCCTAGTCATCCCTAAAGTATTCCCAAATCTTCATTCTCCTTCATGCCTAGGTTTTACCACCTAGACACTAGTACCATAATAGGGATAATAACACCATATGGTGCTAGTGTCCTAATATTAGCACTATTATCCTTTCCCTCTTTTTTTAAAAAAATGGATATATTTTTAAATCTTAGACCTCCTAAGGTTAGCCTAGAAATATTTTAACACCCATATACGCACTATAATAATATATATACATGAATTTTAGCTCTCTAACCACTAGATGGAAATCAAATACAAATTAAGTATGCAAAATCAGCATAAGTTGTGCACAATTAAGGTTATCAATCCCTATTCTTTCCTACTTCTACATACTACCATCTACAACATTCCTAAGCTCAGATTACTCAGATTCCTAGTCTCAAGCACACTTAGATCTCTCAAATCAACCATAATACTAGCTTCACTTGAACTTGCACTAATACTTAGGTGTAGATAACTACATTAGGCTCGAACCCTCTTCAAATTATTGGTATGTAGATAACTCTCATCACATCATGGTGTTGAGGATGTCCATCATACCCCACTAAAAACACACTTTTTTATTGTATCAACTAGATGCCCTAGTAACATAGAGGATTATGGTTTACTCATAAAATTAGTCAAAATAGACCATATATAGGGTTTTAAAACTCTTACATGTATGAATAAGACTTACAGATCTAGACATAGGTGCACCTAAATACTTAGAACAAGCCTACATAGAGGACACTATCACCAAAATAGGGACACTAGGGCCACATTACAATATTGTCAAATTAGGGTGTTACTATCTAAGAGGGGTTTTGACACTTGAATCCTATTTTTGACACTTAGTCTAGCCTCTACCTCAATTTTTAGCCTCAAAATCATCCATCTCAGTCATTTTCTAGCTAAGTTCTCATTTACAATATGTATTTCTATTTTTAGAAAGGTCAAATTAAATCAATTTATAATAAATTAGTGGCTATATTTATTGCATATTTCTACCCTGATTTACTATACTCAGCCCCTTTAACAACATAGGATTTACATTCACTAAGTCTTAAAAGGTTAAAATAGATTTCAAATGTATATAATCATCTTTCATTTAAATATATTTAAATCATTTGGTGTGAGAAAATTCTAATACAATTAATATTTCCTTTTTATGTAATTTCCCTATCATGCAAGTGTTGTTTCAAATTCTTTCATTTTCTTTCTGTAAATGTGTTTCCATTATGCAATGATTAGGACCTAATATTTCATGAGATACTAGTGCCAACATCTTACCAAAATATAAACACCCTACATTAAAAATTAGTGAAATTAGTGTAATAGATAAACAAAGTAGCTATCCCATAGAGTACCTCTATAGGGTTGTAATCAAGGAATTTTACATTGTTAATTGAATGAGGGAGTTGTTTTTTCTTATCAATATTCCTATTGAAATTCATAATTTGTTTGGAAAATATGTTGATATTGTGTTAAGAAATTTTCTAAATAGAGTACCACCCATCAAGATCCTTAGCTATCATATGGATCTACTGCATGGATAAATATTAACAAATAATAAGCTTATATATTAACTCCAATGGATAATGAAGACATAAAGGGACATGTACATGGGTTTGATCTAGGAGAGTTTGAGCCCATGTGTAATCCTAGAAATATTATCATAAAATAAGGATGGATATTGGATAATATTTATGAACTCGATAGAAATAAATAATATCATCATTAAACACATGTTTTAATTTCCAAGAATGGATCACTTAATGGACTATTTATATGGAGCTAAGTACTTCAATAAGATATATTTTAATACCACATTCAAGATGAATGATGGATTGTATGAGTGGATTGTTATGACATTAATTTTATCAAATACCCTAAGAACATTCGTGAGACTCATGAATGAAGTATTTAATCCATTCATGGTGAAGTTTTTGATTTTTTATTTGCATGAAATTTTTATTTTTAGTCATTATAAGAGGACTATTTAAGGCATTTGAGTTTACTTTTGTACAAGTTGAAATAAGAAAAGTTATTTCTCAACTTAAAGAAGTGAAAATTCATATAAGATGAGCTAATATTTTTGGGATATGTGATTTTAAAATATGGGTTAGATATGGACCCCAATAAATCAAAAATAATTCGGGAGTGGCCTTCACCAAAACGTATGTTTGAAGTAAGGATTTTTTATGGGTTGTCATATCTATATCAAATATTAATTATAAAATTTAGTTTAATATGTGCATCCATTACTGAGACTATGAAAGGATATAAAAATAAGTTTTGGTAAAAAACTACATCAAATGACAACTTTTATTTTTTGAAAAAAAAGGTAATTGAACAACCAATGTTAGCTATACCATATTTTGGGAAAGTGTTTTAATTAGACTCTGATGTAAGAATAAAAATAATAGGAGTAGTACTTAGCTAATAAGGTAAAATGAGTACATATTTTAATGAAAATATGAATTAATCTAAGAGATTATTTGAACTATGACTAAGAATTTTATGAATGGTAAAATATCTTGAGAAGTGGAGCCACTACTTATTTCCAAAAGAATTCATTTTGTACATAGATGATCAACCTTTTCCATTCATAAAAACAAAAAAGTGGTATTAATTATAAACATATGACATGATTACATTCTATTCAAATAAATTATTTTATTTTGAAACATATAAGTGTGAAATCTAATAATGTTATTGGTGCCTTAAGTAAATGATCTCTTATTATGAATGAACTAATGGTAGAGGTCATTGGGTTTCACTCAATGAAACATCAGTATGTAGATATTATGGATTTATAAGATGCATGGAAATCATACACAAATACATTAAATACATATATAACTCCATGTTTGAAGTATATGGTTCAATATGGATTGCTATTCAAAAGGAAAATTTTGTGCATACCTCAAGGTTCCATGAGAGAAGACATATTGAAGTAAAAACACAATGGAGGCCTAACTAATCACTTTGGGAATGATAAAATTTTTACACCATTTTTGATGGTTATTATTGGCCAAAGTTGAGCATGGACATAAATAATTTTGTGAAAAACTTTATATTTTTCATCATGTTAAAGGCACAAGTCACAATATGAGATTTTATAATCCATTACCTATTCTTGATAGACCATGAGATGTAATGATGATGTATTTCATTAATAGGTTGCCAATAAATAAATTAGGTAATGACTCTATTTTTTTTATTATTTATATATTTTATAATATGGAATTTTTTTAACATGTATGAAAACTAGTGATGCCAACAATATTTCTAACTTGATCTTTAAGGAAGTTGTGAGATTTCATAGGTTTCTAAAGATTATTATATTAGATAGGGATACTAAGTTTGTTAGAAACTTTTGGAGGACTCTATGGAGAAATTTGGGCATGTTATTGGAATCTATCTCACTCTATAATCCTCAAGTAGATGGTAAAATAGAGGCTTAAAATTATATTCTTGGTAATTTGATAAGATGTTTGGTTGGTGATAACCCCAAGCAACAAGATTTATGTTTTGGAATATAAATATAATTAAATGCATGTGTCCTTTAAAACTTATGTTTTGGAATATATCTATAGGTGTATGCAAGTTTTGAATCACAAATAATATGAATAGAATAGATGCTGAAGTTGAAGAGTATACACAAGCAATGCACGATGTGCATATGGAGGTGAAAATGAGATTGGAGAAAAGTGGTAGGAATTAAAAATAACATATTGATTATAAGAGAAGAGATAATAATTTTTAAGTGGGGTAATTAATATTGACACATTTATGTAAATAGATTTTTCACAAGGGTGTGTATAAGAAGCTCAAATGGAATAAAATGAGACCTTGTAAAATTTTAAGAAGGTTCTCAACCAATGCTTATGATATTGAGTTTTTATATGGAGTAGGTATTTAAAATTATTCAATGTATTTTATTTTTACCCATATGTGGTGGGAAAATAAAGTGAGGAAGGATAAATCATGGATTATTAAACCATTGATTGGAAATATTAATTTCTAGCCAAGGAAAAGGAGGAGATGGAATCCATACTAGACATCTAGATTGAAAATAAGATAAGAGGTAATGATTACTATGAGTAGTTGGTGAAATGAAAATATAGACAAGTCAAAGATAAAAATTGAACAAATGTATACAAATTTTCAAAACATGAAAAATAAATTGAGGAGCTTAGAATGGGATCATGAGTAAGAGTTCATGGACAATTTAATTTACCCTAGGTCTTTGATTCAAGAGCATCCAATATGAACAAGAAATATCATATCACCAAAAACTTAGTATGAATTTTTGTTAAAATTTATTGGTACTAAATTTGATCTTAAAAAAATGACAAGGGTCATGTTATGGGTTCATAAAGTTTTTAGTAGCCATATAGATCACTTTATTAAACCACATTTATTTTCAAAATTTCAATTTATAGTTTCACAGTGGCCTCACAAAAATTTGTTGTGTTCATTATGTTAACGGAGGTTGTGGAGGATCTAATAATGAATGAAAGTTCATGATGACTTAAATATGATCCTTAATTGGAATGTCTATTAAAATATATCTGAAACCATGTAATATTACCATAATGTTCATGATGACCATAATGTTCAATAAATACTGCATGATTTTGTGTGACTAGGATTGTGAAAAGTATCAAAATCACAACCTATTCTCATAAAGGTCACAATTCAAAGGTGGGGATCATAGTAGGATTTCAATTCCATGATCCTTTCATGGAATTTATGATTCCATGGGTCAATGAAGTACATAGAGGCCATAATTAAAAGGGTGAAGCTGTGTGACTATCAAATGGATTTAATTGATCCATGAGTTTTTGGTGTACACAAACACCTTAGTTAAAAAATATGGACATGTGACCAATAACTAATTATATTTAATAAATATAAAAGTCCATAGAGTGAAAGGATGCCATGGAAGAAATATAAATTCCTTTATGTAAAGGTAATGGGATCATGACACATGTCATAATATCATGAGTTCATAATGGCCACAATTCAGTAATCTCATCTCACTATACAAGTGATATAGGGAATTTTAAGAAACCATATATTTCACAATAAACACAAAATTAGGAATTAATTATCTCTAAAAATCTAAGAGATTTTTATTGGAAATGGTCATACTTTAGGTGATCACATTTATGGTATGAAAATTAGTTTCCAAGATTGACATTACTGGATATGGTTAGGGGAAGTGGAAGAGTCATAGGTCAGAGGGAAAAATGATCACTTTTATTCATCAAAGGGAGGTTGTTCAGTAGTAAGAGAGAAGAGAAAAGGCACAAAGAGATAAAATTAAAGAGAATAACATAGATATATATGCTTGTAGTCTTAAGTGAAACATTGTGATATCCATTTATGACTACGAATGTAATTTTATCTCAAACATCAATAAATGAATCATTTTAATTTATCTTGTGTTTTTTGTCCTTGAGTGATTAAGAGAGGAATACCATTGGTGAGTGATTAATCCATTCAATTATCCCTGTAAATTACATATGCACCATAGAGTGACACCTATGAAGAGTCCCATGCCTTCCATTAATGGATCTCAAAAATCCCTAAGGTTATTTGAAAATCAAAGTAAAATATTTTAATACTTACTTGATATGAAATTTATTGTTTTAAAAATGATTATAAATTAATATTTAAAACATCTATCAAAAGTTTATAATCATAGTGCATTTTATGGGTAACATAAAATCAAAGGACATATAACTATTAAATTACTTTATTTAAGACATAAGGTTCAAACTCTTATATATCTTGTATTATTTAAACTAATACATATAGTAAGAAAACATAAATAGAAATCAAGATTTTAAGATAGAGCCACCTAATCATAAAAATGTTCCATTTTTGGTTGCTAATGATCCTATCATGTCTCACTCTTTACATGTTTAACATTTGGTCATTAGTGATTTTATGGAATGAAAAAGTATACAAGGGGTCATGATAAATTTCAAATATCAATGCAATATGTGTGTTGATGTCTGAAAATCTTTCTTGAGGTTAAACAACCTCTATGGGACGCTTTAAAGGCATGGGACCAAAATATGATCTGTAAAATAACCTCCAAGATTTTAGAAGCCGTCTCTTCAGTTGCTCTTGTAGATGAAAATGGATAAGAGAGAAATGTAGATAACACTAAAATAAAGATAAATAAGGTGATGCACTGAGATATTTAAAGCATTAACCTATAATTGCATAAAATGGATTGAATCCTTAAACATTATAGACTATAAAGGAGCATAAAGCATGAATTAAAGTTTATGATGTAAGCAAAGATTAATAATATAAAATAAAAGGAAAGGGAATAACAAGTAGAGATAAATCTTCACTCAAATTGACACAAAACACCACATCCTCTTCATTGTTATATGGAGAACAAAATACAAATGGCCTCAAGGGCATAATGCAAAATTCTCGATCACACCTATGAGTGGCACCTACTAAAGTCATGGAATGAAAAATTGCTAGATATTTCTACTCCTATTCTAAAGCTAGACTATTATAAATGGTTGTTCTCTAATAATAGAAAAAATAATTATTTATCTACCAGCCCTTTACAAAAGAAAATATCAATGTTTATATAGGTATAATGGCCTCTTGGGGAAATGACACCTAGAAATCCTAGCATTCATGCTCATGATGATGTCATTACAAATGAATGAGGTAATCCAACTTATAGGTGTATTTGGTCATCAAAATCCTAGATATGACATAACCTCCTTGCCTCATGATGCCCCATAATGCTTAGAAGGGGCACCATGGTGACACATGTCTACCTCTAAAGCTACCTTTAAAAATCTTATTAGGAATGGGGCCCTTTAATTTGATTAGATATAAGAGTGCCACTTGTCACTCTCAAAATAAATTGGGACCTCATTTTGATATGTGTCTCTCTCATAGGTCATCACAATCTTGCTTAGACATGTATTGCCTTTTGATTACTCTTGGGAACCTTATTGACAATTATCAGCAATTTTATATTAAACGTGAAGCTCAAAAAGGATCCATGCATCACTTTCAAAGGTAATATATCAATTTTGGATTCATCCTTGTGGGGATGACACATGTCATCATATCATAGGCCTAGTGGGGACACACATCATCTCGATAGTCTCTTAGAGGATTCCTTCGGATTATCAAATAGGAGAAGCACGAGCATGACACGTCTTTTAAAGGGACACTTATGGCTCTTGGAAGGGGAATTGAATAGTTATACACCATTGAGTATTGGATCACATGGTTCAAGAACTTCTACATGTCAATCTCGAAAGGCTCTCGTAAGTCTTAGATTTGATAGATCGAGAACTTCTATGTTGATCTAAGGAACATTTGAAGGAAGCACATGGCATCTTAAAAAATGCTTAGGTTATGCTTAGGACATGTATCATCATCTCACAAACTATTTGATCATTCTAGGATGTATGGTGGCTAAGATTTGAATCGAATTGCTCACAAGATGAGGGATTTTTACAAGTCACCTATGGATTTGAATTCTAATAACTAGTTCATCTGTAAGCTTTCAAGATGATTCCACGTGGTATATTTTATTTAAGTGTCATGCATAGAGCACCTTTATTTTAGCTAGTGGCATAGCTTGAAGTTATAATATTAGATATTTGTGCCTCAAATAATCACCATGGTGACACATGAAATGTTATAGAGTGAGTGTTCCTTTCAAAATCCTATCTATAATTTAACATCCCATGAGGAATCATAAACTATTATGTTTACGTTGACATCCTTGAAACATGATTGCTTCCTTCTATTATAACCATGTAATAGGCCTTGTTCATTACTCCATTGGTCAATGGTGTTCCTATAATCTCTAACAAAAATAAACCTAACTTGGATGATCCCTAGGGCACCACATGGAAAGTTGGTTCTACTCCTAGGAAAACTAAGAACTTCATGATAAGTGAGTGTTGAGTCACCATATGGTGGCAATAGAAGGTTACTAAGACTTAGCCAAAAATAGAAAAAATTACTTAGAAAAGAGAAGGTTGAAACAACCTTTAAACCCACTAAGGACACCCATGATGAAAAATAAACTGCTCCAAAACATCAAAATGTGGTTTATGATCCATAGTTCCTAGAAATTCACAAGGGGAATCCACCTACCGATAGAAGAACCCAAAAATCTAGTTTTATGCATTAAAGGATCTTACATGGGGGCACACATCAAGAACTCTTAATAGGCACGAACCATAATTTAGTTATTGTGTATAACTAAGCTTGACTATCTTAAAATAAGGCACCTATAAGTGGCATCTATGCACCTTTTGCTTAAATCACTTAGAACTATGTAGGTGTACAAATCTTCTATAGGGCCTTTATGAGTTCTACACAAGCTAGGGGTGAATTATAAAGTCAACACTTCTAGCAACCTCTGTAGTCCACTTACCTACTAAGTGGGGATCTAATAGACTTTGAAGCAATCTATTCGGTGCATAGTCATTGAATTTATAACCCACTTGACCTATATTTGAATAAACTAAACTGAGTCCTACCCTTAACAAA
Source organism: Torreya grandis (assembly GCA_037957365.1). Classification (NCBI taxonomy): domain Eukaryota; kingdom Viridiplantae; phylum Streptophyta; class Pinopsida; order Cupressales; family Taxaceae; genus Torreya; species Torreya grandis. The sequence goes on along the minus strand of JARHVA010003656.1, from coordinate 1,303,968 downwards.
GAAAAGGGAAAAGAACAAGCAACATGAGATCCTCAACTTTTGATAAATTACACTTTAAGTTAAATTAAAGTGTTTCAACATATTTATGGGTAATATGATATCCTTAGACCACTCATTCCATCTAGAACATCTATTCATCTACTCATCCATTAACAACCTAATTTATCTAGGCATAGGCTTAGTATGTGGGCTAAATTTGGCCAACATTTTTAGTGACTCGTAGAGAAGCATGCTTGCTATTCTTGAGAACCCAAATCATTTGTCCTTATCTGATCTATTGGGCATGGAATCTCCTCTCTGGTTTAATAATTTGACCTAAAGCTAAAATTGACTACCAATCTCTTGATAACTCTTCTTGAAGCAATAAGGACCAAAAGAAACAAAATAGAATAAAGTGCCCAATACACTTATTGAAAGGGAAACACATAATAGAAAGAAAAATTGTATAGGGCACTTAGAATAAAGCATAAAAATTATTCTAATATGTACAGGGCTTTAATTTATGAGTATTTTCAACCTAGGTAAAATGGGAAATTATTTTTTGCACCTTGGAACTTTGAAGCATACTTGCCTTTTCTTGACAACTCTCTTGTACAACTCAAGGAATTCTCATGTTCATGTCTTTTTGTGGAAGCAACTAGTTCCTCTAATACCCATTTTAGGTGCATTGGTTGAAGGTATGGACCCAAGATCCATTCATCATGCTCCTATATTTGTGTACTTTGTAATAACATCTTTAATGTTTCTTCATTTATGAACTTCTAATCATGAACATATAGACTAGCTTGATCTATCTTCTTTGGCATATCTACAAGGCTGACCTCTAAGAGAGATGGATATTGTCTTGTGATTTATTAAGGCCATTTGGGCTCATTATCAGCTTCCAAAAGTAAAGATATGTCTGAAGTTAAAGGAAAAAGTTGATAACCCTATTTGGAAAGTTAAAACATGTCATCTTCTAAGAGAATAACTACCTTTTACCTGATGATAACACTAATTTTATCCTATAACAGAGTATATTCAAGCAAAGAATAACCTAAATGAAAGATATCAAAAAAATATAGAGATTTGTTCTCATAAATCTATAGTTCAATTAGAACCTTTTAAAACTAGATGTCAAAAGCAAGCATATCAATTATCTGACCACAACCATGAGGCTACAAGTCTTATTTTGATATCTCAGATTGGTCAATAAAAATTGATTCATCTTCAACATCAAGATGATGACTAAGAATGCTCTCAATTTTAGCGTATTCAATTAGGGAATCTTTCTCTTGTTCATCAACCTCTTCTTCATGTTCTTGTTTCTATACTTATATTTCAGCCTTTACCTCAGTTTTCTCTTACACTTATTCCATATTTGCATCATTATGGAAGACTAAAACATGTTCATCATTGAAAAGAGGTGTCCCAATCACGATTTCTTCTTCTTGGTCACTGAATTCATCATTATCTTTTGTCTCCCTAGTTGCATCTTCTTGACTTGTTTCACAAAGGAGAGGCTCTTTCTCTAGGATAGGCACAATAAATACCTAAAAATACTCAATAAAATGAGAAAGGTCCATAGAATTAATCATATAAACATGATATTTCTCATGGAATTTCTCTTCTTGAATCACCTTCACTTCCTCTCTTTACTGCACTATTCCTTTAATGGCCCTACATGAAGGGAAGGCTCTAGGAAATTTGAGGAAAGGGAAGTGGAGGCTAAATGGTCTCTTGTTTGGATTCAATAATCACCATTTCCTCATTCTTATACATACCACTCTAGATGGATTTACTATATAGAAATGACTTATATTATCAAGGAGGGAGGGGTAGGTATTAAGTAGCTTTGGGTTTGCTTGACTGCATGACTTGGCTCCAAGATGGAAATTTGGGCTCATGGTATTCCTGCATAGTGTGCATTATGGTTGAATAATGAAATGAGGTATGTGAAATTAAGGTGATGTTTCCTTTGAAAATACCAATGTGTGGTAAAATTTTTTATCAGTAGCCTACCTAGCAAGGGAGGATTCAAAATTAGACCTCAACTATTCATGATGGTTGGCTTCTTCAACATAAACCTACCTTTCCTCTTAGACTCTCCCTTGGGTAGATTTACATGAGGATAAGGTTGAGAGGAGTTAGGGGGAAATATGATAGCATTAAAACTCATTTTATGAAGGCTTATGAATGGTAATGGGGAGATCAGTATGAGGCTAGCATGGATTAAATAAGGGAAGGTAGGGTGGGCAATGGGGTGTTTGATGTTCTTCATGGGTTGCTAACTTCTCCCCAATATTCTAGATGAGTCTACCTATGTCAAGCATGTCACTACTACTCTTAGTATAAACTTTCCTAATGAAGTACATCCACTCCTTCTTTGCCTATTGCACTAAAGTCCTAACCCCTCTAATGACATGTTTTAGAATTTCCTACCTTCAACCCTTCAATGTGTTAATGTTTATCATATTCTTCTCCTGGTCTAATATATATTTTTTATCCTATATATAAAATGGCTTAGGGCATGAGGAGTCTATTTAGGAATGTCATACAATAGCCATGACTAATTAGGAGGGTTATCATAGGATTGGTATGAGTTACCATACTACTAGTAAGGCTTTGTGTATGGTTGGTAATTCTCATCATCAAGATAATAGAGATCATGGTAGGGATGATATGGGTCATGGGGGAGGTAAGAGAAATTTTATTGATAATAAAGATCATGAAAAAATTAATGAGGATCATCATAGATTTGATATCACTCTTGGTAAGGATGATTAGGCTCATATGGATCTTGAGGATCATATTAGAACCATTGATAAAGAGGTGAATGATAGGGGTATTCACCATAGATGTTCATATCAACTTCATATTCCAAATTAGATGCAAAATCTAATAAAAAATATTCTACTATACATACCTGGGTTGCTTATAACCAATTTTTTTGATTCAAAGTCGCCATTGGTGTTAAATTACTTATTTCTAAAAGTTGATTAGAGGAAAGACACACCAATAATCTTTCCAATATTTTGGACATTTGTCCCATAGGGCATACCAGAAAATAAAAAATATTGATTCCTAAAACTCTCAATTTAGGTTAAACATCTTCTATGGGAATATTTAAGGCATGGGATTGAAATGTGGTTTATAAAGCAACCTTTGGGATTTTAAAATCTGGCTCTTCAGTTGATCTTGGGGATGAAAAGGGATAAGGGATAAATGTAGATAAAAATAGAATAAATCCAACTAAGGTGATACGCCAAGAGATTTAAAGTGTTAACCTATAATTTCATAAAATAGATTGAATCCTTAAACACTATAAATTATAAAGAAGCATAAAACATGAATTAAAGTCTATGATGCAAGCAAAGATTAATACTATAAAATTAAAAGAAAGGGAATAATAATTAGAGATAACTCTTCACTCAAATTGACATAGAACACCGCATCCTCTTCAGTGTTAGATGGAAAATAGAATACAAAAGGCCTCAAGAGCACAATGCAAAACATTTGATCTCACCTATGAGGGGTACTTGCTAAGGTCATGGAATGAAAAATTGTTAGATACTGCTACTCCTATTCTAAAACTAGACTATTAAAAATGTACGCTATTTAATAATAGAAAAAATAATTATTCATCTACTAGCCCTTTAAAAAAGAAAAGAGCTCTATTTATATAGGCACAATAGCCTTTTGGGGAAACAACACCTATAAATCATGGCACTCATGCTCATGATGATGTTGTTGTAACTAAATGAGGAACTCTAGCTCATCAGTGTAGTTAGTCTTTAAAATCTTAGATATGGTGAAACCTCCTTGCTTCATGATCCCCCATGATGCTTAGAATGAACACTATGGTGACATGTGTTTGCCTCTAAAACTACCTCTAGAAATCTTATTATGAATGGGGCCCTTTAATTTGATTGGTTATGGGAGTGCCACTTGTCACTCTTGTAAGCAATAGAGACCTCAATTAGATAGGTGTCTCTCTCATAGGCTATCGCAATCTTTCTTAGACACATGTTGCATTTTGATTACTCTTGGGAACCTTATTAATAGTTGTTAGTAACTTTGTATTAAATGTGTGGCTTAAAAGGGATCCATGCATCACTCTTGGAGGTAATCTATTGATTTTAGATGTAGCTTTGTGGGATGACATATGTCATCATCTCACATGCCCAATGAGGACACCCATCATCTTAGTAGGCTCTCAAAGGATTCCTTTGGATTTTTAGATAGGAGAAATATGGTCATGAAACACATCCTTTAGATAGACACTTATGGATCTCAGAAGGGGCCTCAAATAGTTGTACACCATCAAGTATTGAATCAAATGGTCTAGGTGATTCCATGTGTTGATCTCAAAAGGCTCTCATGAGTTTTGGATCTAATGGCTTAGGAGATTCCATGTTTATCTAAGGCACATTCAAAGGAGGCACATGTAATTTCAAAAGATGCTCAAGTTATTCTTGGGACACATGACATCATCTCGTGGATTGCTGGATCATATTGGGATGTATAGTAGCTCATATTTGAATGGACTTGCTTGCAAGATGAAGGATGTTTACACATAGCTCATGGGTTTGAATTCTAATGTCTAGTTTATCTGCAAGCTCTCAAAATGATGAAACATGCTACCATTTACTTCAAGTATCATACATAGATCACTTTTTTTTCAGCTAATGGTATAGCTTAAAGTTTTAACAGTAGAGATTTTTACCTTAAATAAGTGCCATGGTGACACATGGCATGCTATAGAGTAGGTGTTCCTTTTAGAAGCTTATCTATAATTTGACATCCCACAAAGCATCATAAATTGATATGTTTAAGTTATTGTCCTTGAAACATGATTGTTTCATTCTATTGTAACCACATAGTGGGTCCTTCTCATTACTCTATCAACCAATGACACTCCTATAAGCTTTGACAAAAATAAACCTACCTTGGATAAGTGTTGGGCACTATGTGGAGAGTTGGGGCTAATCCTGGGTGAACCAAGAACTTTTTTGAGACAAGTGAGTGTTGAGTCACCATGTGGTGGAAGTAGAAGGTTATCAAGACTTAGCCAAAAATAGAAAAAGGTACCTAGAAAAGAGAAGATTGAAATAACCTCTAAACCTACTAAAGACACCTGCAATGAAAAATAAATTTCTCTAAAACATCAAAATGTGGATTATGATCCACAATGTGTACTCTTACTTTCCTTAAGATAGTTGGATATAATATGTAAAATTTAACTCAAATATCACATTTTGTGATTGAACATATGACATTGGTATATATTACATTACCTATATCAATTGGTGCATGCACATATTCTACATTATTCTATGTTATTTCAACCTTGATGCAATAAAATTCTATATTAGGATATAAATGGTTATAAATGATCAATGTAACACTTGATAATAGAAATGATCATATATCATTCAAATTCAAGGTCATAAGTTTTCAATTTAACAAGATATAATATTTGAAACATCCCAAAGTGGATCTAGTTACATCTGAAAAATGGGTTCTGAATCAAAATTCTATAATCAATTATGTTGAGTGAACCTAAGGAACCAAGTACTTCTTAATCTATGAATAAGTTTAACATCAAAGCAACACATAAATGCACATGAGATTTATATCTATAGAATGGAAACTTATTGACAACACCTATTACTTGTGTTAATAGTAAATCAAGTATGTATCCACATATTATGTATTTTTATACCTTTAATCTTACTCATATCATTGGTTAATTCCTTATCCTACTCACTATTATCTTCAACATACACATATATTTCATTACAATTTAGGAAAATAATCATCATATATTAAAATTCACATTTATATTTACATTCTACATGTACATTATACTTGTTCCATTTTACATTACATTATACATGTATTATGGACAAATAAATAGAAATAAATGAATAAATTAGGAAATCAAAGACATCCATATATATGCAAAAACATAGTAAAAGAAATGAAAACTCTATATATATGTCAAAAAAATATCTTATCACATACATAAAAAATTAGGTCATATGACCTACACATATCTCATACCTACACCTATCCATAAAGAGGTGTAAAATACCTATCTCCTACACCTAGATATGTATATATCTAGGTAGCCATACCCCTATCATGGATACTCTCTACCACATTACATGTGAATATTAGGTCTCTTATTTATGAGATATCTCTATCACAATAATCTTGTTTATATGATTTTACTCCTCATGTCATGTTAAATGGGCCAATGTCTATTTATGCATAACTTATACTACTATCAAATATTTAGAACCGCCCTTGAAATACCTCCATCCCCATTTTTTGGTGCCATGGTAGATAAAATAGGTGGTACCATAAGTGGTTTCATGTGTGTCACAAATGAACCTAATACTACTACACCTACAATGTCCACTCATCCTCCTCCTTCAGCATCTATGTGTAATCTAAATAGTTGATCCTGTAATTTACTAAATTTAAAAACTACATCATTAGATATTTATGCATTTAATATTTATGTTTCTTTAGTTTGAGTTATAGGATCTAAAAGATATGAAAAATATATTTCCTCAAATTTATTTCTCTCTAGTTTACCCTCCATATTTATAACATCCCTTAGAAATTAGTACAAAGATACATCAATGATGGAAACCCATTAACTTGATATCATAGAACAAAAAAATAGTGAAGACATTATAATCAAATGAACAATTTACTATAGAATTGAAAAACATAAATCACACATGTTTAATTTTTTTTATGTAAGCCACATATAGTATAGGACCTATTACCATGACTCTCTCCCCTACCTTTGATGTTGCCTCTCCCATTAGTGCCACATTTAGTATCTCTGAATCACCATCATCATTTCAAACTATTGTTATTGGTGGGTATGTGGGTAATATTATATTTCAATGACTTGTATCATATTTTCTGAGATATACTATGGGGTCATCTTCCTTATCATCATCTATCACCTCTATCTTTGTGTGCCTGGGTGTTCACACCTCACTGGGTCATAGAGGGAATATCCTTAATTATTACTATACCTGTTATGAAAATGGCATATCTTGTCTCACCCCTTATTAGCAGGTGATCCTACCATACTAGAATCTTTGAAAATATTCAATTAGATCCACATACCACTAAATTATCTTGGTCCTCCTTATGTTGCAAACATCCTTTAGACACCTTGAGTACTCTATATATGTCATCCAAATAATATTTGTTGTATGTAATTGATAAAATATATATCTATAACTCCCATGTCTCTATACTCCACACATATAAAAATACCCATTGTGTTGCATATAGATGTTTATGTCCTCAAACCATTTCAAGTAATCATAGGGGTATACTAACATTTATATGTCCATAAACCCATATATGTGTGTGTGTGTGTGTGTGTGTGTGTGTGTGTGTCTATTATATATATATATATATATATATATATATATATATATATATATATATATATATATATATATATATATATATATATATAACCACCAGTACACCACTACATGTTGTATACACTTGATATTTTTCACTGTATTGACACTTTCTATTTTAGGGGCTTGTTATCACATCAAATTTCTAGAGTGCACGTCTTAAAGGGTGCAATGAGAATGGGGTGGGATTGAATTTTGGTACTTTGTGAGAGATGTTTACATACTATTATGTCATGCCATCACTACTATCAATATGACCTTCACTAAATCTCTTTCCATCTATTTTCTATGTAGATTTGATAGCTTCCCTTTATCCTATTATATTAGTATGGCTGATATAGCTTATTTCATGCTTATGTCTTCCTTGTATTATATCAAACATACCAATATATTTATGAGTGTATATTTTGACACTTATGCTATATCAACCTAGTAGATATTTTACTTTGACAACTAAAACTTTCAAATTGTATCGACCTATCTAATACTATACTGTGCTAAATAACATCTTCCAATTGTATTGGCCTATTGATATTGTTGACCTATAGTTTAGGGTTAGTTTTAGGTATTGGAGTTGTATATATAGGTTTCATATTTCATTCCAAATAAATATATAACATTGATACATTCTAATTGTGCTTGATTTTATGCCCCTAATTAGTATTTTAGAGAGTAATAGGTTTAGAACCTTATTTTGGAGGTATTATCTTGTCATGTCATTAAAGTTCAATAGGAGAGGTATTTTGGAGTTCTTAAATAATGATAGATAGGTATTCATTGAACCATTTGAGGTCTTCAACCTATAACATATCATGCAAAGGGTCAATTTAGCCAAAGTGAGATATTAAAGCATTCATTGAACCAACCCAAGGTAAGTATTTATATCCATATAATATTTCTTTGACTTAGTAAATTAGATATTATTCATTGATTTGTGGATGTATGTGTGTATCTTTGCTTAATCTCTTCTTTCTATTGAATAAGTTGGTATATATATATAGGGTTGTTTAGGATTTTCATTTATCACCTTAGGTTAAATAGACCCCCATTTGGATAAATATTGCATCTTACCTTATTTATAATCACTTAACCATCATTTAATTTAATTGTACCTCTTATAATCATTTAATTTACTTTCATCTTTATAATCATTATTATAATTTTGGAGATTAATATTTATTTGGGTTAATTTTTATTATCCTAATTTTATTTAAGTGTGTGTAGGTTTATTCCCATATTAATTTTTTAATTCATATATTTAAGGAATATGTGAGGTGTCACACATCTTTTGTCCCCTTTTAAGGGAATATTGGAGTTCCATGTCAGATGTAACTCTTAAAACACTTGACACACACTTACCCCTCACCTCATGGGGCTTAATGACACTAGGCACACACAATGAATGTTGGACAATGTTATGATGGAGTTTATTTGTAAATCCATTTTGATTTATTGTTCTATTTAAAGAGATATATACTCCTTTATAAAAATTATAATTCGCAACACACTTGAAACACTCGAAGTTCATTCTTATTTTCTATTCTCTTATTTCTTATATTTTCTTAATGAAGATTGTAATTCAAAGAATATTCTTGTAAGCCTTAATTATTAATACATGTGGGGTTTTATTTTGTATATTTGGTTTTCATACTTAACACTGTATGTATCACATTTTATGGTTTGGATTACTTTTGAGGTAATATATTACCTTTTGTGCATTCTTTTTCTTATGCTTCAATGTTATTGTGTAAATATATTATCATTAATAATTTCATGGTATCATAAAAAAAAGGAAGACGTTAGTAATATAATATTGGGATACTCATTTACCATGAACAAATAAAATGAAAACAAACCTACCTTTTATAAAAATCTATAATTTATACTTGTTGAGCCCTAGTTAGAGCCATATTCCTATGTCATAGGCTTAGGATTGTTAACTCTTTCCTATTGAAATTTTAGTTGTAGTTTATGCTCTACCAATTCTATAAATATCTTATGTCCTTACCCACTTATCCAAGTATATACAAGCTCTATTTTATTGGCCTTACTAGAGTCATAGTCTATTAAGAGAAAGAGGATAGTTGTAGGTGAACTTAGCCCATACATACACATGTATCTTATGTGAAATGATAATAATATATTTTCATGGGATTAATCATGCAACATCTCAAATAATACATAGTGACATGATCCTCTATATCTTGAATAATGGATCACAACCCATAAACAATCACTACATCCATAATATAAGTTATTATATAAACTACCAAAATAATGGTCAAATATTTTTATAACCATGGATAATTACTATCACTATAATAGTAAGTAACATATTATAATTTGAATGGGTTAAAAAAAATTAGAAAATTGTATAATAATTCATCTTAAAAACCCTCTAAACATGAGTGAGATCATGGACCCATACATTCTAATCTCTGATAGAAATGCAAAACATGCACAATAATTCCTCTAAAGTCATAGTCATCTCTCCAGTGGGAAACTATAAAGATCATGTGTTATGATCCCATTGCTCAACTAATGTGGTCAATATTGGAATATTATATGGAAAAAATCCTAGGAGGATAACATGGTCCAATCCCATAGAATTTATATGGTCCTAGTTAGCATCACTTAGGCCCAAATCAATTGTGGTCTCCATCATCTAACCTTTATGACACTCATAGGTGTGGATGTCACCTTATAATTATATATATATATATATATATATATATATATATATATAATTGCTAAAAATGCAAATAAAATGAAAAAAAATGAATATATGTATCAAAACTTAAAACATAATCATAAGTGACAATTATTGGCTAGATCTATCACCATTTGACCATAGTCATAGAAATAATGCCATAGTCATGGCCATCATCTGGATCCCTAACAAAAATTAGCTAGTGTCAGCCATAGTCATTTTTAGATGATCATTATTGGTAGAAGCCCAAAACTATCTAAAAATCCATAATTTAACATTTTGTATATTTTTTAAAAATAGTTAAAATTAAAGAAATTTTTAGTTTCATTTATCACTAGTTTTATGGTCTCCTTGATTTTGACACATTCATGGGCACACTCAAATAAATTGGGAATCATAGGTTTTCTGATCACCATAATTATCTCTTAGAGCCTAAAATTACCAAAGTATATAATTTTAATTGAACAAATGATTCTATTATTATGTTGATTTGGATTTATATACCCTATTTACCTTTTCTTAAGTTTTAAAAATAATTAAATTGGTATAATTTAATCATATTTTTTCAAATTCATTGATACCTTTTCACCTAATAAGATACGTATGGGTGCATCTTACTCCCCTATTGACATTATATGGGTACCATGTTTGAAATTTATTATAGATGAATAAATTATTATGCTTTTATCATGCATTTATTGGTCCTTGTTTGCACATTAAGGCTTATATATTAGACCACCAAGGACACTAAATTATCACATCAATTCTACCTATTCCATTTTATGGATACAAATTGTTATACCCTTAACCTATAACATGTTTATGGAAATGTGTGGCTGAATTTTGGCCTCCATAACCATTGTCCTTATCTTGTCACATTTCTCTAGGTTCTTATATTGTGAGTAGTGTTAACCTATGGAATAACCATGGTTATATTAGAGTGTATATAAGAGGTAATGGTTATTAATTTTATATCATATTATAAAAATTGGTTCTTATTTCATTGTATGGAATTTTCCCCTTCAAAGTGGCTCAATCATATTACCAAGTCTTCTACTCTTCTATCAGTTATTGTTGTTGATATGCTTATTCTACTCTTATTTATGCAATATATTATAGGTTTTTTTGTTATAAATATTCCATTGGTGTGAATTATCTAAGTAATATCATTACAAGTAGTATCAAAGCTTCTATTTGGGTAAGATTCTATAATACACTTTTTTTAGATTGTATTGATTGTTATATGAGTTGAAGGATCTAAAAAACATAACTTACAATCTAAAATAATTTATTTTTCCCATTAGTGAAATAATGTTTGAGTTTTCTTTTTAATTTTAATATTTTTTATACCCTTGTGCAAATTAGTAGCCATTGGATTCATCTCAACAAGATGATCACAACAGTATAATCCCCTAGTACATTATTTATTATGGGCTCAAAAATTGAGAGTTCATGCATGGTAAGACCAAACACCCAAGGTGTTGGGAAATGATAAATCACTCAAAAAAATCAAGGAAGATATGGATACAAAAAATTATGAATCATGGGATACTAATGTGTACTCTCAATTTTAGATAGAGATGTAAAACATGGATAAAAATTATATATATATATATATATATATATATATATATATATATATATATATATATATATATATATATATATATATATAAGATCACTAGAGATATGGATATAATGCAAATAATGATGGGTAATTTACAATGAAACATGTCAATTATTTTGGCATCCATGTTGAATAAAAAATAAATCCACCACTAGATAAAACCCAATATGGCCATTTAGGGTTAACTACCTAAAATAGTCAAATCTAAAATATAGTTTTAAGGATTACGCTTCCAAAAGTGGAAGTACAAAAGTTTGATGGTAAAGATCCAGTCACCTAGATTAATAAAATGGATAATCTATTTGACTTACATCAGAATCCATGTTAATAAAATGTGGTCATAAAGCCATTGTATTTAAAACTAAATCAATTATTTTGATATAGATTTATTTTCACTCACAAAAAAAATAAGGGTCTTACTATTATTTGGTCAGTTTTAATAGATGTGTTGTGATGCAGTACCATAATAGTGTGACAAATAATTTCTTTTGGTTAGTTAGTGAAGCTACAACAAATAAGGACCATCAAGGATTATATTTAATAATTCCAAAATCTATTATTATGTGTGGATGACATCGCATAATATAACATGAATAATATGTTCTTGGGTGGCCTCAAGGATAATATCCAATTTGATGTTCACATTTTTAATCCAAGTTATATGTTATAATCCATGGTTTTTTTGCATTGAGAAAAATAATTGGATTTGGTTAAAATAATGGATTAAACTAATAATAAAGAGTGAACTATTTCAACACAATCATTCTCATAACTTACTAGATTGAATTCTCAACAAATTAAGTATAAAAGAACAAAAGGTTTATGTTTCAATTGTGATAACAAATAGGGAAATGGACACAAACATGAAGAGAATAAATTATTTTAAATTTAAGGGGCCAATTAGGAATAAATATATTATGAAACATTAGGAGAAGATTAAGAAGCTCCAAAAGTAGAATTAGAAGAGTTCCTAATAACTATCTCATGCCATGCACTTTTTGGTATAAGCACTCCATAAACCATTAAGTTCACAAGTTTCCTTGATAAGTATAAGGTAGAAATTTTTATTGAATTAGGGATTAATCATAATTTCATAAAAAATAATTTCGGTACATTTAAACTATTTTATTCACCTAGATCCTAAATTTTAGTTCATGATTTTTGATGGGGCACAATGAATTATTTAGGGAAATTTCATAGTATCAAACTAGTGATGGGAGATTATAAGCTATATTACACTATGTTTCCATCCCCATGAGTGGATTAGACATTGTTTTTAGATTCAAATGGATCACAACATTGGGGACAATAGAGATGAATTTATAGGAGATGCTCATACATTTTCAATTTCAAGGTAGGATAGTTGAACTATGGGGACTATGGGAAAAATATTCACAATTGGTTAGTTCTCTTCAAATGCTTAAGATTTTCAAAAAAGAGTCTGAAATATTTGTATCTAGATTGTTTTCCATATACATATACACATATTTATCTATGAAATATTATTTATGACCAATTACCTATTTTTGGGATAATGCCAAAAGGGATACCACCAAGAAGAGAACATGACCATTTCATTCAATTGTTTCTTAGGAATCAACCACCAAACATGTAACGACACATGTACCCATATGTCCATAAAAGTGAACTTTAAAATATGGTACATGATATTTTAGAGGTGGGTATTATTAGACGTAGCCAAAGTGAATATTCATCCCTAGTGGTCATGGTGCATAATAAGGAATACATTTGTAGGATTTGCCCATATTACAAAGAACTCAACAAAGATAAGTTCCCTATCCTAGTAATTGATGGTTTGATAGATGAGTTACATGGTGTTTTATATTTTACAAAAATATATCTTAATTTTGGGTGACATCAAATTTGGATAAGATATGAAGATATCCAATAAAAAAAATATAAACTCATGAAGGCCATTCTAAGTTTTTGGTCATGCATTTTGATCTTAAAAATGCACCATCTACATTTCAGAATTTGATGAACATTGTTTTTAGGCAATTTTTTAGAAAATTTGTGTTGTTAATTTTTTATGATATCCTAATATACAACAAATCTTGTGAAGAAAATTTACATCATGTGAAACAAGTACTATTGATTCTATGACAACATCAACTTCATACAAAACCTTAAAAATGTGTTTTTAGAGTTAAATAGGTGGAGTACTTTGGTGATATTGTCTCCAATGGATTAAAATTAGAACTTAAAAATATTAAGGCTATGTTAAAATGGCAGGTACTAAAAACCTTAAAAAACCTTGAGGCTTACAGGTTACTATCATAGATTTGTGAAAAATTATGGTATCATAGCAGCACCACTCATAACCTTATTGAATACATAATATTTCCACTAAAACTAAACCACTGCTAAGGCCTTTGTTAAGTTTAAGGAGGAAATGTGCACCACTATAGTTTTGAATACCCTAAATTTTTTATTCTTTTAAATTTTGAATGTGATGCATCAAGATATGGCTTGGGGCAGTACTCAAGTGGGAAGGATAACTCATTTCATGTGAGATTCATAAAATTAAGGGTAAGAATTAAATAAATCCAATAAATGATAAATATATGATGTATATTCTTCATGCAAGAAAGCAATGGAGACTTATCTTATGGGTAGACACTTTAAATTAAATGTTGATCATGATAGTCTAGTTTTTTTTAGAAAGGATGTTGTCATCTAAAAAAACAAAAATGGGTGACTAAATTATTGAGATATGATGTTGAAATCATTTATAATAAAATAAAATATAATTTTTTAGTAGATGCACTATCTATGAGGGATGAATCCACATAAGCATTGATATTTTCAATGACCATTTGATAGACAAATTAGTTAGAAGAGGAAGATATAAATGAGAGAATGACAATAATACATAGGCTCTAATTTATAATATCCAACAAAGTTAAGGTTATTCATAAAAAATTTAGTGGAAGGGGAATGAATTATGGTATGGATATAAATTATACAAATGAAATAATTTCATCCTCATGCACAAGATCCTTACAGAGCTTCATGTATCTCTAATTGGGGGGCACTCAGGCTTTTTGAAAACACACACACACACACACACACACACACACACACACACACACACACACACACACACACACACACACACACACACATAATGCATGGCTAAATTCCTGTTAATAGAACAAGGGTGAAACTATTAAGACACCAAGTCTTCTTCAGCCCTTATCCATTCCTAGCTAAAGGTGGGAATAAGTCTCCATGGATTTCATTACAGGGTTGTTGAGTTCTAAGAGTAAAAATTTCATCATGGTAATTTTTGATAGGATCATAAATTATGCTCATTTTTATCCTTGTCATAGTCATTTGTAGCTAGTATAATAGTTTTTGGTTTTTTATATATAGTCAAAAAAATTCATGGTACCCCTACGATCATTGTAAATGATTCATGATCCAATATTTACTATTATTTTTTAGACTGACATATTCTCATATTTGGGTACTCAATTGGCCCATAGATCATCCTATAATATTTAATATTATGGGAAAATAGAAGTGGTCAAAAAATACCTAGAATCTTATCTTCTTTGTTTTGCATCAAATAAACAAGAGAGATGGGTTTATTGGTTTCCACCGATTAACACTTGTTTCCATACCTCTTACAAAATTTCTCCATTTATGGTACTCAATGGATACCAAACCCCATCCATAACTTAATCTATGAGGTTTCAGTCAAAGTTTTGAGTTGTGAAAGATCGTATTCAACACCAGCTAGAGGTATTATCTTGTCTCAGAGAGAATTTAGTAATGGAACAAAATTAAATGAAATAAAAAGTGACTCAATATTGTATTGAGAGGAATTTTTAAGTTGGTGATTTTATATTTGTAATTTTATATATATATATATATATATATATATATATATATATATATATATCTCAAATGTACTTGAATTAACAAAAAATTATAAAAAACTTTCTCCTAAGTATTATGGCCCTTATTAGTTCTTGTAAAAAATTGGTAGTTCAACATACAAGCAAGATTTACACCAATCTACCCACATCCATAAAATATTTCTAGTTTGAAGAAGTTAACTAGAGAAAGAGTCTATAAAAAAAATAGTTACCTAAATTTTGTGAGGAATTTAGATTCATTTTTTAACTCAAGGAGATACTTTAGACAAGTAAAAAAAGGTTGTGAACATGAGAGACTAAGGAATATTTGATAAAATGGAAGAATTTGGCTAGTAAGGATGAAAAATGGGGGGATGAAGCATTTATAAAAAATCTAGAATTATTCAATATTGAGAGATTTTTTTTAAGGGGAAGGTATTTCTACACCCTTAACCTATAGTGTGTCTAGGGATATGTATGGATGATTATGGTCTATATAATCATTGTCCTTGTATTGTCACATTTATCTAGGTTCATATATTATTAGTAGGGTCAGCCTATGGAATAATCTTGGCTAGAGTAGATTATATATAGGAGGTAGTGGTTAGTAATTTGATATATTATTATGAATTTTTTTATTATTTCACTATATAGAGGTTTCCTCTCAAAGTGGCTCAGTTATTTTACCAAGTATTTTGCTCTTTTGTCAATTATTATTGTGGATCTTCTCATTTTTCTCTTATTTATATGATATATTATTGTTGATCTATTATAAATTTTATATTGGTTTGAATTATATAAGTAATATTATTACACACATAATTTATCCTCATGTGGGAATGATGTTAGAGGTAAAATCACTAAGAGGGGGGGGGTGAATTAGTGATGCCAAATAATCCAATTCAATTCCCAACTATTAAACATTCATCACATACAATCATGATTCATATAAATTAACCATTGCAATGAACAAGGAAGATATAACAAGATTAAGCACATAACACATGATATATGTGGGAAACCCTCTTGGGGGATAAAACCTATTGAACCCTATAATATGGACTACAGTCCTATAAAGATAATATTTAATATTTAGACCAGTACCAACTGATCAAAGAACACCCATCCCTTAATTTAGTGAGATACCCATCCCACAAGGAGGAACCAACCCCTTAGATAACCAAGCACCAACCCAACTACCTTGATTTGATACCTATCTCTAATAAGATGTCTTCTACACTTGATAATGGAATTCTCTTACTTGATCTCTTTCCCCCTTACACTCTCACAAACTTACGCACACAAGCAATGCATCCAAAACACCCTTTTGGATCAATCTTCACTTATTAGCACATAAAAAATCAAAAAACCTGAAATAAATATATCACAACATCAGCAATATGACTTGTAGGTTATGCACACAATCCTCAACCTGTTCTACGCTTTGATTCATCCATTAAGCACACTTACTCAATCAACCTCTTCTAGGCTCATTAGGTCCAATGACCTATGTCATCACCTTCATCACCTTAATCATGAAAGCATGATTTATCATATTCATTATTTTTTGTTCCTCAATGACTTTTTTTTTTCTCTTTCAAAGGTTCTCTCCTTAGCTTGGCTCCACACTTTTACAACTACCACAATTAGTCCAATTAGACCTTGTACTTATACCACTCTCTTCCTATACCCCATATTTGTTAGATAAGATGTTTATATATTTTAAACACACTTAACATAGGTCCATATATAGGTATTTCATCACCTTATTATCCCCAAACCATCATCAGGTCTTGGTAATACCTAAAATAATTAGGCCTTCAAACTCACATGTTACATGTGAGACTACTTAGACCACCTTCATCCTTAACCAATGATTTTAACACATAAAAAATATATCCAATATCCCATTTATCACTCTTATATGGGTCCATGCCACCTTTAACACCAACTCAATACTTGAACCTACTAATTAGGTCTCCTTGTTCTTCAGGTCATTAAATATAGAAAACATAGTCTCAAACTTTTGAATAAAAAACTCAAATATTTCACATATCCATATGATTATATCACATTTTTCAAACCTTAAGGACCTATAAAATACCTCCATGTGACTTAGACACTTCAAAATAGGATCTAAGAACTCAAAACAACTCTCTCAAAATGACCACTCAGTCTAGTCACACAGTCAAAATATAGTTATACTATTTTGACTCACCATATCTTATCAAGGGCATATCATGACATAAAATGCCTTCTTATAAGACTTTAATACTTATAAAACATATCCATACTTATTTTATAATTCAATTTTTCTCATAACACCTTCAACTAACTCTTGAAACATGGTCACTCAATCTACCAATGCATTCAATAAACACAATCAAATTATAAGTAATTGTTCACATAGAATATGGATTGATAAAACCTAAAAGACCCAAAAATATGGTCCTCATGGAGTATAAAACACTCTCAAATAGTTATTTTATCTTGAAACATTGAAATACCATAAAAAACTCTTCAATTATCCTTCTCAAGTCACTTAAAAAACATGGTCAAACCTTCAATCAACTTTAGAGATCAATATATTTGATTGTATAGATATTAAAATATTATAACCAATTTTTATGGATGTGCCTTTATTTCCTCTTCAAATTTTATTTTTAATCCATTAGCAAATTCCTCTTAGATCAAAATATATAAGCAAAATACTCATCACTAATTTTTCCTTTGTTAATTCAAATGCCAATGGTCACTATATAAATGCAAAAACATCAGCCACGTGTCTTCATCTCTTGCTCCCTAAAATCTAGATCAAATGTACTCCATCTATTTCCTTGAGAGTATCATAGTATTTATATTTCATCACTCACCATTAATCTTATATCCTTGTTTATAAGATCAAGACACTTAGCAGCCCCACATGCCCTCTATGTATCTTGTTGACTTATTGACTTAATATGTGCCATTGATCTTGCTCTACAATTCCATGATTAAGACACTTGGCACCCTTGCATGCCTTTTGAGCATCCTTTGACCTATTAATTTCATTAACACCATTGATCTCTATTTGCATGATCATATACTCACTATTAAATCTCCATCTGTCAGATTGGACACTCAACGTTAGATCTCCATCACCTAATTAAACACACATTGTATATCTATCTTGACTAATTGACCCAAAAATTCAATGTAGTTAATACTTTGATGGTCTCTGGCACATCATAGTCTACAAGATCAACTTTAAAGGTTTATATCTTGAGATATAAAACACTTTAATATTCCAAATCTTTAGGGTACCTTCTTGGCACTATATACAACATCTCCATGAAAACCTTTGACCACTATTAAATTTATAAGTACCTACATTAAATACATAAACTTACTATTTATACATATCTACATGATGTGTAGTGACAATCTGACTTCTCTTAAGCTAGAAGATGCATGTTTCTCTTTCTAAATGATCAAATAATGCCCTAAAACTTCACCAAGATATCTAAGGATGCCTCAAAATCTCTTCTTTGTCCTTAATGATCTGCACATAAGCCATATAATCTCCAAGATATCAATTTGATCACTCAGCCTTATCTGTCAAGATGACTACTTGAACCTAAACACTCATATGATTGATTTGATGAATTAATTTCAATTTCACAAGCACTCAAAACACTCATAACACCTCATAGGGTCTTTGAAACATGAAAATACCATCAATAACATCCATCAATTATCTATCCAATCGAAACACTAAATAACTATGTAAGAACACTAAAGCACATTTTGTCATTATCATTCTAGCACACATGACACCTCATCAACATCCCTAGTCACCTTGGAGACATTATTGGAAAAAATCCAACAATATCCCCCTTTTTCATTGATGTCAAACAATAATACAAAGCTTATGTTCATATTTTATCTCTCTCTTCAAGCACTTTCTCCCCCTCTGACATAATGGCAAAGTGGGCTCAAATCCTAATCTTATAGACATAAAAAGACTTTAAAGACAAATAATAGGCAAGGACCACCTTTGAGAGATGATGCAAAATCACCCTAACATTTTTCATACCTCTTATTACCTTGATATTCTCAAACATGCTCCATGACTACACTCTTCTTTGATCAAACTCTATTCTATGAAGATAAAACACATAAGATCAACAAAAATTGCTTGAACTCACCTTGAAAAACATTTAAAGGGACTCCCCATAAATCACCTAAGCTTAGTCACCCTTTTAAGCACCTTGGTCTTTTGAAAAAAAAGACCAAAAAATCCACTTATTCATATTAGTCTTACTCAGAGGCCTTGTAGCCCAACCTAGACCTTACAAAGACCATAACTATATATGTATTAAATTTTATGGCTCAAAATTTCATATCTAGAGCATTCTCATATGCTCCCTCATGCATGCCAAAAATAAACACTCAGATCTTCCTCTACAACATACTTCCTTCACAAACCTACTAATTAATTAGCCCTCCATTTACACAAATCCTCCTCCATGGAACCAAACATACACTTCTAGAAGAACATGAAAGACTTTTTGAGCACCTATTTATCCATTTCAACTGATTAAGTATTATTCATTCTCAAATCATTAGGCAAAACATTTTTCCAACATGAGCAAAAATATTAGATTTACAAGAGAAACTCATTCAACACACCAATTTCTAGTCAACACCCATATATGAAACTTCTCTCACACTTGGATGTCATCAATACACACTTCTGGACCAAATTTTGAGATTATAATCCTTTGGTAACCCATACTTCCTATAACATGGTTTTTTGACCTACATACCCTTAATCACAAACTAGGAAACTTGATAGCAAACAAAATTATCTAATTTCTCACATAAAATCTTTAAGACTTTAAATCACCTAAAACATGCTTTAATGAGGTAAACACACCTTGATATCCCACTAATACACCTTAACAAATTTTAATTCTTCAAATGACACCTAAAATTCTCTATACCCATCTTAGAGACCTTGTACATATAGAAATCAGCATGCTAAAACACCAAAAACTAATCATGAAAACATTATGACATAAACAAGCCAACTCATGCACTTTTACAAACCAAATTAAATTTATCTCAACTCTCTTTTGTCTTCTTAGGACCAAAAAACATCAAATTTATAAGACTGACACTCACTAGGTAGTGAGCACTAACAAAAATGGTCAAACTCAATAAATAACCATAACTGACTCTTTTAACCAAAAAAATACATGAAACCTCATGGATTATACTTGTTAAAATATTATTCACACTATATAACAACTTTGCCTTCATTATTCAATATTTGACTAGCTAATCCATCCATCAAAAATTTACAAGAACTCATCTTTAAGATCAAAGTGCCTGAATACTCCTTGAGCACACTATAATAGGATCAACATACCTTTATATGCAATAGAAGTTTTTTACAACTCACCATCCTTGATTAGATACTTGGATATCTTCATTTTCTACATAGATATTTTGCACACATAGCTTCATTCCTCATTGCTTTGACCAACTAGACCATCCTTCAAAGATTTGACCAAAACTTTGACTTCAAGATTACTATCCTTGAATATATATTCTAAATCATTCCATCAAAACATTTTGGAGAAGATACATAAAACTCATTACTCCCCCTTATCCAAGCACATTTTAAAAATATATATTTCTTTTCCTTCAACATCAACTGAAGCTCAACTAGCATCCACCATGCTTCTTCTTGTTGTCAAGTATCTCTTTGAAGCCTATATAGAGACACCCTAAACCAAAATGTCCTATAATAATGTGAAATAATGAGTTGCCCACAACTCTTCATATTCCTTATCCTCCTTGGTCATATGATATTGATAGTTCTTCTTCTTATTCTTATGCTTGAGAGAAGAAACATGCTCATCCAATACAATATTCTCCTTTTCTTCTAAAATTGGATTGACAACATTCTCTTGGCATTCCTAAAACTTCTTCATATTTGATTCCTCTTTTTCTTTAGTAGGTAGTCCACCTTGATATTTTAACTCAATTGAATTAGTTTTCTTGGTCTTCGCTTCCTTAGGATTCCATACCAAGGATTGACCTTTATTGAGCACACTAGGATGTCCATACACCTTCTTATGACTTTAGAGCTTATTAATATAATATATTATAAAATGACCAACTTGATGACAACTGAAACAAACAACATCTTATCTCTTAGGTTCATTATGCTCAAGCTTGACTGTCTTAGGTCTCCATACATGGGTTAGTCTTTTCCCATGCATTTTGGGGTAGAATCTAGTAATATGTCCCATGTCATGATAATTATAGTAAACTACATTATCCATACCTCTAGCTGACTAGTTGCTCTTCCTTCTATTATTTCTTGCCTTATGACCAAAAAAATTACATGCAAATTACTGACCATGAAATGAACTTTCATACCTTATAGCATTTGGTTGCTTGATAGGTCTTATCATGTTGCACTTGGTGCTTGCATCCTTCTTGTCTTGATCTAACTTCTCTTTCTCTTTCTCAACCTTGTTTACCTTGACAACAAATTTCTCATGCTCATCCTTCAATGAATCTAGATTGGTTTTCAATTGAACACTCTCATCCTATTTAGCTATCATACTTAAACTTGTAGAGCCTCTAAGTAAATTTTGAGAACTTGGATAGTCTCCATATCCCTCTTAACTTCCTTAGCCATGTCATCCTTCAATCTACATGCTTGATCTTCAATAATATTTATATAATCAAGATTAGACTTCAACTCATCATGCTCACCTTGATTTGAACTCAACTTGGAATTTGACTCTTCTAACTAAGTCTTGAGACATCTAAATTCTCCCTCTTTTGAACTCAGATTTGTCTTTGTAACCCTTAATTTATCCTCAAGAATTTTGATCTTTGCTTTATAATATTTTGATCTTGAGCTTGCGTTTAAGGATTCTAGCTCCTTATTGAGCTTGATGCACTCATCTTTAATATCCTTAAATCTTGAGGCCATGATCTTATTTTAAGCTTCTTCTTAATCATACTTGCTCATATTACCTTTTTACTTCTCAAAAAGTGCCTTGTACTGATTACACTTTTCTTCACTTGATTTTAGACATGCATAAGTAACCGCTACTTGAGCCTTCAACTATTGATTCTATTTCTTGAATTGTTTATTCATATTTTACCTTGGATCACCTTCAAGTTGTTAAAATTGAAAAGAAGGTCCTACTCTGATACCAATTATTAGAGGTACAATCACTGAGAGGGGGGTGAATCAGTGATGTCAAATAATCCAATTTAATTCCCAACTCTTAAACATTCAACATATATAATCATGATGTATACAATTTAACCATTACAATGAACAAGGAAGATATAGCAAGATCAAGCACATAACACATCATATATTTGGGAAACCCTCTTGGGGAATAAAACCTAATGAACCCTACAAGATGGAATACAATCCTATAAAGAAAAGATTCAACATTTAAATCAGTACCAAATTATCAAGAAACACCCATCCCTTAATTTAGTGAGACACCCATCTCACAAGGAGGAACCAACCCCCTAGGTAACCAAGAAATAACTTAGACACCTTGATATAATATCCACCACTGATATGATGTCTTCTACACCTAATTATGGACTTCTCTTACTTTCTTTCTTTCCCCTTTACACTCTCACAAACTTGCACACACAAGCAATGCATCCAAAACACCCTTTTGGATCACTCTTCACTTATTAACACATACACAATTATAAAACATAAAAAAAAAATCTATCAAAACATCATCAACATGAATTTTAGGTCATGCACACAATACTCAACCTACTCTAATATTTAGTTCATCTACTAAGCACACTCATTCAATCAGCCTCTAAGGCTTACTCACTCAATCTACCTCTTCTAGGCTCATTAGGTCCAATGACCTATGTGTTCACCTTTATCACCTTGATCATAAAAGCATGACTAATCCTCTTCACTCTATATTTTTCCTCAATAACCTATCCCTTCTATTTCAAAGGGTTTAGCATTTGCTTGGCTCCACACTTTCACAACTAACACAATTAGTCCAATTAGACCTTGTACTTATACCACTCTCTTCCTTTAACTCATCTTGGTCAGCTAAGATGCTTTACATATTTTAAACACACTTAAAATATGTCCATATACATGTTACATGTGATAAATACACTCTTAATAGGTTTGTCATTACATTATTATCCCCAAAACACCATTAAGTCTCAGTGATACCTAAAACAATTAGGCCTTCATACTCACACATTAAATGTGATACTACTAGACCACCTTCTTACTTTAAAAATGATTATAACACATCAATCATATCTCTAATATCCAATTTCTCACTCTCATATGTGTCCATTCCACATGAAACACCAACTCAATACTTGAACATGCCAATTAGGTTTCCTTGCTCTTTAGGTCTTCAAACACAAAAAACATAGTCTCAAACTTTTGAAGCAACAACTCAAATATTTCACATATCCATATAATTAGATCACATGGGTGAAACCTTCAGGACCTTTGAAACACCTCCATGTGCCTTAGACACTTAAACAAATTATCTAAGCACTCAAAATAACTCTCTCAAAATGAGCACTTAGGTTGGTCACACACAGTCCAAATATAGTTGTACTATTTTGACTCTCCATATCTAATCAAGGTTATATCATGACATCTAATTCGTTATTATAATCCTTTTATACTTATACAACATCACCATACTTATTTTCTTCTTAAATTTTACTTAGAACACCTTTAACTAACTCCTGTAACATGGTCACTTAATCTACCAATGCATTCAACAAACATAATCAAAATATAAGTAATTTTTCACACTAAAGATAGATTTTTAAAACCTCTAAAATCCAAAAAAAATTTCTTCATGGATTAAAAAACACTCTCCAATAGTTATCTTATCTTGAAACATTGAAATACCATCAATAACTCTTCAATTATCCTTCTTGGGTCACTTGCAAAACATGGTCAAACCTTTAGTCAAATCTAGAGCTTAATATATTTGGCTATAAAGATATTCAAACCTTATAATTTTTTTAATAGATGCATCTTTAATTCCTCTTCAACTTTTATTTTTACTCCCTCAACAAATTCCTCTTAGATCAAAAGATAAAATTAAAATACTCAGTACTAGTTTTTCCTTTGTTAATTCAAATGCCAATGGTCACTGTATAAATGCAAAAACATCAACCACATGTCTTCATCTCATGATCCTTGAAATTTATATCAAATATTCTCCATCAATTTCCTCAAGAGTATCTTGTTCTTTATCTTTCATCACTTACCATTGATCTTATATCCTTTCTTCCAAGAGTAAGCCACTTGGTAGCCCTACGTGCCCTCTGCATATCTTATTGACTTAATACACATTGTTTATCTTGCTCTGCACTTCCAATATTAAGACACTTAGCACCCTCACATGCCTTCTTAGCATCTTTTAACATATTGACTTCACATGTGCCATTTAACTCCATCTACATGATCGTACACTCACCATTGTAACTTCATTTATCAGATTGGGAGCTCATTTTTAGATCCCCACCACCTAATTAAATGCTCAATATATATTTGTCTTGACTAATTTACCCTATAATTCAATGTAGTTAAACATGATTGTCTATGACACATCACAATATAAAGATCAACTTTTAAGGTTTATATCTTGAGATATAAAATAATTCAAGAGTCCAAATTTTTAATGTACCTTCTTGGCACTATAGATGATGTCTCCATGAAAACCTTTGACCATTATTTACTTTTTTGAGTACCTACATTAAATACACAAAATTTTTGGTTTATACATATCTATATGACATGCAATGATGGTCTGGCTTCTCTTAAGCTATAATATGCATGTTTCTCATTCCAAATGATCAAATGACACACCATAAATTCAGCAATATATCTAAGTATGCCTTACAATCTCTTCTTTATCCTTATTGATCTACACAAGCCATTTAATCTCTGAGCTATTAATTTGATCACTCAAACTTATCTGTCAAGATGACTACTTGAACCTAGAAACTCATATGACTACTCTAATGAATTCCTTTCACTTCCACAATCACTCCAAGCATAACACCCTAGAGGGTCTCTAAAACATGATCATACCATCAATTTCCTATCCAAGTCAAACACTAATTAACTATGCAAGAACACTAAATCACACTTTGTCATTATCATTCTATCACATATGACACCTCATCAACATTTTTTGTCACCTTGGAGACATCATTAACAAACCTCCAACACGTGATATTACCACTTTTACCATGTGTTTCATTTAATACACCTCATCCTTAATGGATCATGTTTCACATTGAGACTTATTAATTATCACCTATATGTTATTCACATTGGGGGAAATATCTTTAATATATTTTATCACTTAGAAATATAGGGGAATATTCTCCATGATAATTATTGATTTTATATTAAACATATAGTGTTTAATAGACCAATGTGCATATTAATTATACATTGATTATATAAAGATGGGCCTTCACCCGATATCCTTCATATATATTAGCTACATTTAGTTTCATATCTTGTCTATAAAGGGACATATTGGTATAGTGGGTAATATCACTTATAAAAATTTATATGGTACTATTGGGGATAATAATTTTCCTACCCTTCTCATTTTAAAACCTTACATGCCATGATTCAACATTAACATATTGGTATTAGGTTAAAAATTACACATTGAAGTTACATGATCATATATTTTTATTGTTTACATTTACTATGTTGTCCATGAGATTTCATGATGTTATAATTTTAAGATTTTATATATTTGACACATGATACACATGAATATTTATTTTTATATGAGTAATACGTAGGAACATCCATCACCTCAAAATGGGGGCATCTATTTATACTATCATATCACTAATTACATATTAGAATGAGACCAAGTGGATCACATAGTTATGTCTACTACTTTGGCCAATAAGTAGATTTTTTATCTATTTTAGTGAGACCAATTAAATACAATAGTTATGTATACTTATTTGATCAATAAAAATAGTTTTTCCCTTATGGTGATGAACTAATTGTAATTTCATATTCAATTTATATTTTAATGTTTTAATTCCATATTTTCAAGTGAAAACGTGGTTCACATACTTCCAAGTGTATCCATTCCTTAGGTTCATTTATTTCAGGTTAATTACTTTGATTATGGATTTATGATCTATTTTTTGGCATTCATATTTTATTATAGCTACATTCAAGTTGTTGATACAAATCATGCAAGAATATGAATAACAATGCCCTAGTAAATTTATAATCAATGTAATTAACATGAAATATTGAATTTTATGATGATTAAGCAAGCATGCATCTAATCCCAAAATTTATATTTCATCTTTCATCCCTCAACTAATATTCAAATATCAAATTTTCATTTTGTTTTTAGTTTAATACACATGAATGCATAAATTCACATGCATATTAAATTTAGGAATTCTATAGACATCTAGTTTTTTTATTATAGGGTAAAATATGGTTTTAAAAAAGGCCAATACTATTTTAAAAAATTAATCTATATATATAATAAGAGAAACCAAAAAAAATCCAGCTTGAACAAAATAGGTTTAAATAAAAACCCAATTAAATAAAAAGATGTAATAAGACAATAGAAGTAAACCACCAATAAATAATAAAACAACAACAAATGTACATCAAATAAAATTATTAGGAAGTTTGAAATGAGAAGAGATATTTTAATGTTCTAACAACATCCCATTCTTCCTTCAAAAAGTTTAGATGATCCTCAACCACTTCCAGATTATTAGTATTGGCATCAAATTATTTATCTTTCCTCTAAATTGTAGTTATTTTATTAGGACCCCATTCTATTGATATCCCTATTCTCTTTTTTATGCCTTCATATAGAGTGAGAATACTAGTTTCACAATTTTTCATTGTCACCCTAGTCATCTAAAGCATGGTTTTAAACATTTCATTGAGAGAAATTTGATTTCCATCCATTATTAACATTTTCTTTTTCAAATAGTTTAACTTTTCTTTGAGTTCAAAAAAAATACTAGTAGTGGACTAAAGATATTTATTAAAAGTAACCATGTGTTATGGTTGGGGTTAATCTAAATTTAGTTACTAGTGTAAAATATCTATCCTCATTCTTAGTCTCCAATTTTAAATCACAAACCACTTGAGAATTCTCTATTGAAGGATTATTTCTTGTTATAGATAATCAATCTTAGATTGTAAGTTTTCTAAAGTACAATATTTAATATTATTCCTAATTTAATCTTATTTATAATTTGAGGTAGGAACATGGATAAATTGAGAGTGACCATTATTATCCTTTTCAACAATGCCTTTATTTGATATCTGAGAACTCAATTTTATAGGGTCAAACTTGTTTGCAAATATTTCAAAGACCTTTTTAGGGTTTGGATTGTTAAAGGAATCTATGTAGAGGGAACCATTATATAAATTAATAGTATGAATAGAAGCATTGGTATGCCTATTAATCCTAACCTCTATCTCCTTGTTAGAATATTTATTGTTAGCCATAGGAACCCTAATGATAACAAACTTTTAGATATGGTGGTCCTTATCTAAAGTTGACTTAACCTAGCTAAAAGGAACCAATATTGGATGGATTCAAATACATAAGATTTAATTTTATAATAAAATTAGACTTGGAAAATTTGGAATTGGATTCAATGAAAATGAATAAGATAAGGCATTGATGCAGGGCAAGCTCTAATTTACTGATTTGGATATCTAAAATAAAATTCTCAAGGGAAAAAGGAGAAATAAAGGGAAAATAAACTTGATTTTGTGTATGAAATGGTTTAGGAGCATGAAATAATAAGATAAGACACACTTTAACCTCCACTCAAGTATAATTTACTTAATAATCTATAGCGCTACTTTATCCCATGGCTTTAGAATATAATCCCTCAAGTATCCTTCCTGAATCTTGATCAAAAATTTTAATACCTTTGAGAAAGGATTTGATAAATTTATCTTTCATCCCTTTAGCCCTATAAATTTATTCCCTTTTAGAGGTATAAACATATAATTAGTAATGTTATCCTTAGAAACATTGAACATGAGACATTTAATAGTAACTTTCCTAACAATCTATGGCTTCACAAATTTTGCATAGAGAATATTGTCAAACCCATTGATTATTTCCATGAAATTTACAAGCCTAATTTATAGAGGATGTGCCATAATATGTGATATTTTATTATAATTTCAAATGTTACTAGTTCATCTATAACTTTATCTCATCCCATCTAAAACATAAATATGTTACTCCCACATGAGTTATATTTTCCATTAAGAATTGGTTTCAATCCAGTTTTGGTCTAGAGTTTTACAAAGTTTTTTTTTTTTTAGAATTTTGTGTCTTGTCATTACTCAAAGATTATCTAAGATCATGAAAATAGGCTGAATAAATAATCTCTTTATAATGTAAGTGACTAATCACATACTTATGAGGGGTCTTAAAAAGGGGTAAATAATGGATAAAGTAAAAGATAGAGAGGGGGATAATGTAACATCCCCACTAGGATCTACTTAGATTAACGTGATTTTTTTTTTAAATTTAATAAATGTATTCTTTAATTATATTTCACCATGAGAATATAATTAGTGATTCAAATTAAACAATCTAAGTATGTTAACTATAAAATAAGCATGTGACATCTATCTGTTACTGATCACTATCATAAGATTAAACACAACATAATTGAATATAGAAAGTAATTATAGATTTCCAGCCATGGCTTGTACAAGCATACAACCACTGATATCAATGTAAAATTAGTAAATAATTACATTTAGTTAAGGATAATTTTTAAATAATAATAATAAATAAAACATAAAATATAAGATACAAGGTTCCACAGAGCATGAGTTTTCTGAATTTCAGTATCTATGGTAATCTCCAAATAAGTACTATTGTGGAAAGGGAGAGCATCATTTGAGTACTTTTGCACACCAACCAAAAAACATCAATCCCTCACATAATCCCTCATCAGGGAATGTCCCTTTGTTCATGGATGAGTAGATAGTGATGGTGTAGTAATACATGGAGATAAGCTAGTACCCATGTGATGTATGATTTATAAGAACATGAAGTATACCATAAATAAATCCATTATAACATGATATCACATAAACATGTAAATCATACATATTAAATGACAATTTATAACTAACATTACTTCAACCAAAGTTTTAAATAATTATTGATCTCTAAGATCAGTCAATTTTATACACACCACTTAATTGGATTACCTTCATCTGAAATTAGTGATGTTAGTAATCTAGTGAAGTCTATCTCAATACTTACTTAGTACTAGTAATACAAGATTTGATTAATATAATTATAACCAACATATTCATATAGATTACTTCCTAATAGAAGGCATAAAACATGCTAAACATAGGATAAAAAAAATGCATACATTTAGTCTGTCAAACATATGAAAAAATCTCCACTATATGATTTGTCATATAAATAATAATCATAAAAAGTACAATTCATACCAAGTATGATATATATTTAGACTGCATATTCTAATTTATATAAGTATATTCAAATATAGTACATTTTATGATAAGCACTAATGTCACAGTCCATCATTTTCATGTACACACTACTCAGTTCCAACTGCCAATCATATTAAATAAAGTCATAATGTTCATGACAACATAATATTTTATTTAAGTAACCTATTATATTTTTAGGAGGCTATATGCATAGTGTCCAATCCTTCAAGAATCTATGACTTAGTTTTTGACAGATAATAAACTTTAAATGTAAGCACACCTCCCAATGTAATGATATAATCTATATATGTATATGCACTTGTACATATTAATATACTCATAGTATGTACTACACATAAGTTTTCAAATAATATATAAATATTGTATGTAAATGTCAATAGTCATTTATAATTCTAATCAAGGACTTTATAATATTTCAACCTCTTGATATGATATCTTTGCTTAGTTTGATTCATGTATAAATAGATCATAGAAATATATAGATCACCAAATATATTTGCTTGGTAAATAATATAACGGTATATCTATAAATCAATATCACATGATCAATATCCACAAATCTAATATACCTAATAAATAATATATTGATAGATACCTTTGTAAGAATATATATATATATATATATATATATATATATATATATATATATATATATATTTATAAAGAATATATATAACTAACCTTAACTCAGTTTTGTCTATTTTCACCATTATTCCTAACAAGATTATATGTTCAAAATACAAGAAGATGTTACATAGCTCTCTATACATAATTCACATAGTCATATTAATTGAATAAAAATCAACATTAGTTTCATTCATGTATAGGTATATTTGTGTGTGTGTGTGTGTGTGTGTATATATTACTCATTTATATATACCTACTATAATATCTGTAGAGTATATAAAGTATAAAAAGCATACACATGATGTTATTTGAGCTATATTATATATAATATGTTAGTTGTTAAGTCATTGAAATGCTACTATCCATAGAGAGTATAGGCTATGACTAAAACCATATGGTAATATTTTAAAACAAAATATATACTTAGAACTACATTGAAGCGCTACATAAAGAGTATATACATATAACATCATATATAATATAATATTTCTACACATAGTTGATTGTTATGCAAGGAACTAGTTGGGAAACATATGTAAGAATCCTTATTTTTGGTAGTCATAAGAATAACACACACACACACACACACACACACACATCACTCTATGAATAAATCATTGTTTTTACATATACACTTTGTTGAATTCTAGATATATATATATATATATATATATCACTATATATCTATTATATATAATATACATTCTTTACTATATAAAAACCTAAATAAACTTAGTTTATTTTCCTATGGTTTATAGATAAGATATGCACCATAAAAAAAAGTATAAGTTCATTATATATATTATATAGCTTCTGGTATACTGTATACAATGGATGCATAAGTTCATTGTTTATGCATTTTTATAGAGCAATTTATATTATCCCAAGGATATTTATTTATTCCTATTCCATTCACATGACCTGATAATATACATAGTTCTAAGTAAAACTTAGATACATAGATTATATATAATGAACTTCACAACAAAATTCAAGATGCCACCTACCTTGTAAAGATTCTAAACTGGCATGGCACGATTTGGACATTTTTTTTCTCAATTTAGACTCTCTCCTCCTCAATGCATTGCACTTATCTTCTTCCCTCTGTGTTATCCTTATCTTCTCCTCTTCACCTCTTATCTTCCTCTCTAATGCCATGCACCCCTACTTTTTTTCTTTATTTCCTTTTCGAATGATTTTTATCTTTTTTTTTCTAAAATTCCATAAACCACCAAGTTTTTCTATTTTTTTCTAATTTACCTCAAGCAAAACTAAAAATATTTGTTTTATTATATTTATTACCATACAATATAAGTGCTTTATTCTAATTCACTTTATTCCAATTCATATAATGATCTCAAAGATAACATAAAGATAACCATATTCACTTTAATTATGAATTTATGTTATCATAAAGATAACCTCAATTGGTATAAGCTCTTTGAAAAGTGGTTAAAGTTTATCTACTTACATTACAATCTAATATAACATGTTTAGTCAAAAAATTAATATAACATTGATAACACATGTAACATCATCTTTTTATTGCTTGATAAGATTTATTCTAACATTGATAACATTGAATATCAATAGATCATGTTATCAATATAATTACCAATCTAAGTAAATTTTTCACCATTAAGAAAATAGAGCTAAGTAGTTCATGTTTTTTTGTTTGTTAAGATTTATTCTAATCCATGATATCATAAAGATAACCAACTGAGGTTATCAAACATTACAAAGTCATGATGATTAGTCTAAATATAGTAGTCCTAGAAACTATTCATGTGAATTTACATTATTTAAAAACATTAATAATCATGACATAAACACATAGTAGTACTATACACTAAATCTATGTTTAATATCCATAATGCAATCACATAAGATTAGTTCCACATAGGCATAAATATGAACTAACACACAATTAGTATGCATAAATAATTATCTAAAAGTAAACAACATCAAAATTTAATAATGCTAACCATTTAATAATGCACATAAAATTTACTATCTAATGTGGCGTGTGCATGGGTTCTAGCCATTCTTGTGTCATCCCCTAACACTTCCATCTATGTCATTCTCTCTGATGATGCTCTCCCTCCACCATGATCTGAGGGATGAATCTCTCATGCATAAAACTTATGAAAAGAAGTTATTTAGTCCATAACATCATGACATATATCATAAAATATTATTTTAATAAAAATCAGCATGATCACAATGTAAAGAATATACCATACAACTAAACTCATAGTAATGTAATCATGTAATCAAAGTAATATTTAATTATCCCATAATAGCATATGATTAAATCTTAGTTGATAATAATCATAGTAAATTAACAACTATAAAAATCCATAGATAATAAAGTAAATTTGCTTAGTGGTAAATCGAGATGTAACAAATAAAGACTAGCCTACTAGCACCAAGGGTGGTAAACAAGAGATTAAGGAGGAAATAATGGTTTAACCTCATCATTGAAAATTTGGATAATAGGGGTAAGAAAAATAAGCACATAAATACATATTTTAGTTTTTAGACTTGAGATCCTTTTTTTTAGCAAACCAATCAACCACACAATTACCTTCTCTATAAATGCGGCCAATAGTAACTTTGTTAAAGACTTGAATATTCTCTAGTGCATATCTAATTATATTTTTAATGGTCCAAATCGGGGGATTTTATTTAGTGAAAAACTTGATGATGTTTAGGGAATCCACCTCAATGGAGAGGTGGGAAATATTTAAATCTTTAACCAACTGAAGGACCTAGTAAGCAACCATGGATTTCACATAATCTAACTAAATTACATATTTGATCTCTTATTATCCCTCCTCTTCCCACTTAGCTAGGGTTCCTTTCAAGGCACCATAATAAATTTAATTTAAATTACTTAGGGGGAGGGAAATTCCATTTATTAGATGTTATTTATATTTTATTTGGTTGTTTTATATTTCTTATAGGAATAACAATGTTTTAATTAGTAGTTATTATATTTTCATTTTCTAGCATATTTTTAGATTTTTTATTTTTAAGGTTATAGGTAGTTTTCAATAATTTTTTGAAGCCAAAATTATGGAATAATAATTTGTCTTAGAAGATTATAAAATTTATCTCCTTCCAAAGGCCCCATAAAATTTTGGGGAAAGTTAGCTTCAAAAGAATCCATAATTGAGGACTGAATAGGAGAGGAGTCTCTTGCTGCAAAAAAATCTAGAATTGAAGGAAATTGACCAAATAAACCCTAAACTTAGAAAGAATGAAACTGAATACCTTATAATTAAAAGGAAATCCAAGAGAAGATGGAAAACAAATTCATTTTCTTTCTCTCAAAAGACTCATCTGCGTAATAGCGTAAATCCTCTTTTTTTAAAATTATCCTAGGTAAAGATTTTGTTTTTTACAACTAACCAAAAGAAAATATTAATTTTTAGAATGAGGTATTTATTCCAAATTAGAGACCAAGGGAACCATCATAATTTATTTAAAGATCTCATAGTTCAAACTCTGTTGCCACCTTAATTCTTTGGGAGGCACACTCTTTCCCAATAAACTAATACCATTGTTTTTTTATTCAGTAACTAATCATAAAAATATTTTTTGGATCTACTTAATCTTATCAATGATTTTCTTTTTAACTTTAAAGATAGACATAAAATAAATTAGGATACTTTGGAAGGTAATTTTAAGGAGCTTAATGTTACATTCTTGAGTCAGAAGAAAACTTTCCTACCTAATAATTTCCTTTGAAATATATCAAGGAGTGGATTACATGGGCACTCATTCATTCCACCTTTGAACATTAGCATGCTAAGGTAGCCAAAAGGAAGATCCTTTAATAAACAACCTATAATTATTGTGATTATTCTTTGGTGATCAAGAAGAGTGTTGAGAAAGAATAAAACAATATTATCCATATAGATTTTATGACCTAAAATAAAACCATTACTATCTAATAAAATTCTAAATTATTTTGTTTCCCTTACTAAGGCTTCAGCTAAAATGATAATATTATTAACAAATTATTGATGGGAATAGGGATGTGTTAACCAATTTTGACCCCCAAGGTCAAAAGGTCAACCCCTATAGGTGAAAACTTGAGTGTAATATCTTTTTGTCCTTATTAATAGATTTTTTGTGCCTTAATATCCTTCAAAAAATCTTCGTAAGACCTTATTAGTATTTTTAAAGGTTTTTGGACAAATTAAGGTAATTCTTTGTCTTAGTTTTACACTAGGTTAGTTATGTCATGAAGAGATGAATCTTGGTCAAGTGGTATAATATGTCCCTAGGTGTTATTTAAAGTAATTTAATGCCTTAATTACCTTATAATAAACTTTCATGTTGTTTTGGAAACTTTAAGGTTCTTTTATGGCATTTAAGGTAGTATTTTATAAGGAAAAGGGTGATTTTTGCTAACTTTCATGTATGACAAAGATTTCAAATGATAATATTTCATAAAGTACACTTTAAAAGGACCTTGGATCAGTTATATAACTTTTAGTTATGTTAAAATGTCATAAATTGGTTAGAACATTGATTTTTAAAGCTTAAGAGGCAACTTTCACTTTTTTGTACGGACTTGTGAATTCATTTTCAGAAGAAAAAATTTCATAGGTGTTTATTGGGATTTCATATTCCATCATATTATCAATTTTAAGGTGTCAAAATTGTAGAAAACTCTTTCTCTTTCCATTCACTCTCTTCACAAGCTCATGAAAGTCATTTTCAAGTGAATGGTACAGGTCGTACAAGTAGAGTTTAAGGATAAGATTTTGGTCAAAATTAGGGACCCATATGGGATTATAATTAGTATAATTGGTCATTTGATTAATATCATTTGATTTATGAACAATCTATAAGGAGCTAGGGTGATTTTTTTAGGCTCAAATCCCCATATGCTAAATTTTGTGCAATTCTCATGCAAGTGTGAACTCATTGACTACATGAAATAAATTGAAAAAGATACTCAAAGGTCTGAAAAACCATATTACACCTTCATCTACCAGGTTGGAAAGTGTGGGAAGCCATTTCGAAAAGAAAGCTACTCTCTTGTATAATTTGTAGAGTGATTGTCATAGTTTATGTTTATTACAAGGTTTTCAATGTAAGATGTGATGAATGAAGGTTTAATATCATTTTTTAATTAATATAAATCTATAAAACACCATAATGTATCCATTTTCTACTCTAATAACACCTTATACAAGAAATTCATAATTCTCTCTCTTATTTTGCTGATTGTGTGTGTAAGTTGCCTGTAATAATGGAGTAACAAGGTTTGGTCATGCATTGTTCAAGGGTGTATAAGAGTATTGAACTCATTAGGAATAAAATGGAAGTATAATAAAATAAATTTGAGATATTGGAGGTCTAATCAACTGACAATAATCCTAACATCCACTCTCAAAGAATATGAAGGTGTTTTAGTCACTCATATGTCTACAAACTTGTAAGTGATCAAACAAACTCCATTTTTCAAGGCAAATTTTAAGTGATCAAACAAACTCCATTTTTCAAGGCAGTCTCAAACAGGCTTAAAATGAGACTAGGTTTCAAGGCCATTTCATGGTTCTCACACTTCCACAAGGTTTAAAGGCCTAAAATTTGACATGGAGGTTTTTAATATGCCATTTAAAGTTAATCACATGATTTTTAGTGGTTTCACATGTGTGGGAGAGATCTACAGCAAAAAAATGGGCTTTTAGGCAAGGAGGCCTAATTGACGAAAGAGAAAGGTAGAAAAAGACAGTTCTACTCAATCTCAAGACCTAAAACCTAGAATGGAGTTTTAAATCCATACCATTTCCTCAAATATTCCATTAAATTGTCATTACCTTATGTAAAATTCCCTACACAATGAGATTTATAGGTTTTTAGGGCTACAATGAATGAGGTTAAATGAGGCCTTTTGGTGCAAAATAAGTTCTTAGGGGTAGTTTGAGACTTAAAAATGAGTTTTTTAGGTCTAATATGATGTGAATAGGACATCCATGGAGAGATAATTAATTGGAGAATATTAATTCAATTTATAACACTTGTAAACTAAATTGACCTAGTGAGACAAAGAAACTTGTAGTTACCTAGCAAGAGAAGGAAGTGACGTGTCAAAGGGAACCTATAGAGATCATTTGAAAGGTGTCAAGAGTAGAAAAAATATGTAACTCAACATTACCTGATGGTCAAGAGTGCTATTTATCCTCTCAAAAGCCAAATAAGGGGTGATTTTTAAGAACAAATGCAAGGTGTTAAGCCAAGTTTCAAACTTACACGTCACTTGTAGGAAGAGATCACTTTCAAAAGAGTACACTTGTATTCTAAGACCTATTGAGACAAATTCAAACTCTTTCATGATACATTTTTCACTCTCTTTCTTATGTCCTTCTCTCATTCTTCTCTAACTTTTTCTATATATCAATCATTAATTGGCTAATTTTTTATCCTCCACCTAGGTATTATGAATCCTTACCAATTTGCATCCTTTGATAAATGATAATAGTTTTGTTTTACATTTTATATGTAATGGTTTTAATATGCATGCTTGATTTTTTGATCTTGATATGTAATAGTCTTGCTTCCTTGGCATGTTTGTCCTTGTTTAGCATTCATGTTTAGTTTGGAATCCTTTTTGTAAGTCTCTTATAATGTCCAAATGGAGTGTGTAGCATTTTAGTGAGTAGTCTTTTCATTAGTGTCATTTCATGACCTCTTGACTAGTAATCTTAGTTCAAGCTTGTTTCAAAAACCTTCATAAGAAAAATTGATGTAGAGAGTTAGATTTAGAGTAGTGTCATGTGTAGGTTAGTTTCTTTTTTGAAGTGAAATTATAGTTATTTGGTAATCATCAAATCATATTCGGTACATCACCTCTATTTGAGTAGGTATCTCTCCCTTTTCCTAGCAAGTGGTAGATTAGTGTTTGAGCCTAAGTGATTCATCAAGGGGAGATAGCCCTTTAACCTAGATATTCACCTCTTTAATAGGGTACCCATATCCTTGATTTGTTTCATTGTTACATAAAATTTGGAAGGCTTGAACTACCTTCCAAAGGGTGCAAATTTGAATGATAACAGTTTTGGCACAGTTGGTGAGACTATTGTCCAAAGTTGTGGAAGTATTTTTGGTGTTTTCTTCTACATATCAGCCTTTAGAAGCATTCAAAACATCAATGATGACTTTGTGTATGATCAGTTCGTTCTATCATCCTGATCACTTGTCTAAGTAAGTTATACTTTTCATTTCATTGTCTTGATGAGGTTTTTATGGCTGAGTTTGAAGTAGAGTTCAATTTTGTGTAAGTTGGTGAAGCTCCTCAAGCTTATAGTATTCTATATCAGTCCTATGATGAGCCTTATCAACCTCACTATGATCCATATTGGTCTTATGATCATTATTAACCTTGTCATGAGTCATACTAATCATATGACCAGTCTTCTCAATCTCAAGATGTTCTTAGCCAACATAGTCACTTTTCAAATCAGTCCATTTCAAGATTGAAGCATGTTATTTTAGGCTATGAGAAGTACATGATAGACCTTAATACATAAATGGAATATGGAAAATATATCCTTATTTATATCATTCATAACATGAGAGATTCATTATAGCTAATGAAAGAATATTGGGAACCTATTAAGAGAAAAATTTAGAAAAGCTTCTTAAGTGAGATGATAGATGTAAGTGGTCTCATTCAAAACATTGAGGATAAGCTAAGAAACCATGAAGAGAAGTAGATCCAACTCCATAAGCCTTATATTTATTCTTACACACCACTTCATCCCTCATATATGCCACCCATTTTTCCCAAAATAGCTTTCCAAGTGAGATTTAAAGCATCTTAAATCCTTCATATACTCCTCAAACCTTCCCTTCTTGGAATTCAATCCAAGAGAGAATTAAAAAGAAGAATAATACTATTGTTAATTATCATATTGTTGAGATCCAATATTCCACTTCTATTCCTCAATAACCCCCTAAGAATTCTTTTAATACTCCAAGCTAGAATCAAGTGGTGAAGTCATGGAGTGAGCAAGGTGAGACAAGTATATATTAGGGGGTTGGAGTCAAAGAAAAATTTGAACCTATGCAAGTCTCTTTCATCCCTCCTTAAGAGTCCTCTTATATCTCATACTATCCCTCTTACATACCATATCCTCATGAATCTAGTAACCGACTTCAAAAAAAGCTATTCTAAGAGAGTATAGACAAATAAATTGAAGAGTCGGAGTTGAAGATGAAAGGACTTAAATCAATCCAAAATCAAGAGTTGGAAACCAAATAAAGATTTTGCCTACTTAAGCTTCATTTCCCTCCCCAATAAACTATAGCTTATACATCTTGGAGGTATATCTAAGAATGTTTTCAAAATAATAAGGAGGCTCTAATTGAGAAGGTTAAAGATAAGGTTGAAACTATTAAAGATCCTCGAGAAGGTTATGTGAAAGATAAAGTGGTGGTTGAGAGGAATGAAGCACTTATAACTCAAATGAACTTAATTTCCCTTAAATATTTACTAAAATATCCTTCCATTCCCAAGAAAATTCATGATCCATTCATCATACCTAATACTCCCTCTCCAACTCATGAACTTACCCATCACCTTCCCACCACATCCCTTCTTGAAGAGGAACCTATCCTATGGGATGTAAGTGAAGAAGAAAGAGTTGTACTTGTAGCTAATGAATATTATTTAAGTTAGATTGATGAGAAGATTTCCATTTGTAATCCTCTTGGGGAAGAGAAATACAAATCGATTTTCAAAGTGGAGGTTCTAGAATATGGTCTTGATGGTGTGCTTCAAGAAGGTGATCTAATTTCATCTAATGTTGTTGAGGTTGTAGCTAGTGTTGATATTGAAGGATTTCTAAGAAAAAAAAATAAGGTTGACATAGTGCATAATGAACAATAAAATTAGCTTTAAGAAGCTACCTTTCAATGACCTCATGACTGCATAGAAGGATTTGAAACTCTTGACAACCATGTGGTTCTTGAGGAAAAAAAGGAAGATACTCTTCTAGTTGGTCTTACTCATATTGATCAAAGAGAAGAGGATAAAGATGATTGGTAGTAGTACCTTCAGTCTCTTCAAGATATTGAAATTATTTTCAAAGGTATGTTTCCTATTGAATATCATGCACATGAGGAGATTGAACAATAAAGGCTCATTGAGGATAATGATGTAGCTTGGAGTGAGTATGAAAATCTCCTTGAAGAGATTGATGAGCTTGTAGAAGCTGGTAATAAGTATGATGTTATTAAATATTCCATTGATTCCAAAGAAACATACTTAGATAGAGTATCATTTGATGAAGTTGAAACTAAGGAGCATCATGAGAAGGATCTTGAATCACAAGAGGAATTCATCTTCATAGGTGATTGGTTTGTAGTTATCATTCTATTTGAGAACATGCTAAGAAGATTGGCATTCAAGAAGAGGATGAAGACAATAATACTAAGGTCTAATAGGTATCTTGAATCATTCCATTCTTCATATTATAGAGAAAAGGATATCATAAGCTTCCCTTCTAACCTAGGAGGAAGAAGACAAGTTCAGACTAGTTGTACATAGTTAGTTTACTCATGTTATTTTTTGTGTTCCCTAAGTGCTTGATAGCGCATGTGTGTGTATTATTTTTTGATTTGTGTGTTTTGTCTTTGTTTTATGTGTTTGGAGGTAAAATAATTTTGTTTTGTCATGATCAAGGTCTATTCAAGTCTTAAACTAAGTGTAAATGACTCCATTTCCTAAGGGAAAGACAAGGCTACTGGGATATTTAGCATAGTAGGCATGTTACCCATGTGTGTCACTAATTTGTTGATCAATTTTGACGACCAATATCAAAAGGTAAACCCTTATAGGTTAAAAATTGAGTGTCATGTCTTTCTATCCTTGTTCATAGCTTTTTCATGCCTTAATATCCTTCAAAAAGTCTTCATAAAACCTTTTTAGCGTTATTTAAGGTAATTTTGGAGAAATTAAGGTAATTCTATTTTATTTTTACACTAAGTTACTCATGTAATCAACAGTGAATCTTGGTCAAGTGGTATCATAGTTACCTAGGTGTTATTTAATTTTTTTTCATTATTTAATCACCTTCTAATAACATTTAATGATATTTTGGAAACTTTAAGGGTCTTTTGTGGACTTTAAAGTAGTGTTTTATAAGGAAAAGGGTGATTTTTTATAAATTTCATGTATGAAAAAGATTTAAAATAATAAAATTCCATAAAATAAACTTTAAAATGACCTTGGAGTAGTTATATAACTTCCTTTTATGTCAGTATGTCATAAATTGGTCAAAATATTGATTTTCAACACTTAAGAGGTAGTTTTCACTCTATTATATAGACTTGTGAACTCATTTTTAGAAGAAAACTTTGAATATGTGTCTCTTTGGATTATAAATTCATATTATATATTTGTATCAAGTTTTAGGTCTCAAAATTGCATATAACTCTTTCTCTCTCCCATCACTCTCTTCATAAGATCATGAAGGTCATTTTCGAGTAAATGGTACACACTGTACAGGTAGAGTTAGAGGATAATATTTTTACCAAAGTTTTAGACCCATATGGGATTAAAATTAGTGTAATTTTTAATTTTATTTTTCTCCTTATCTTTATGAACAATCATTAAGGAGCTAAGGTGCTTTTTTAGGCTCAAATCCCCATACGTTGAGTTTTGTGAAATTCCCATGCAAGAGTGGAATTTTTGGGTACATGAAATAAATTAGGAAATATTATAAAAGGTATTAAAAACCATATTATATATTAATTCACCAGGTTTTCATGTGTGGGAATGCATTTGGCAAAGAAAGTTACTCTCTTGCATAATTTGTAGAGAGACTGTCATAGTTTCTATTTGTTTTAAGGTTTTCAATGTAAGATGTGATAAATGAAGGTTTGGTATCATGTTTTAATTATTATAATTATATAAAACAAAATAATTTCTCTATTTTATACTCTAATAACACCTTCTTGAAGCAATTCACAATGCTCTCTAACATTTTGATGACTGTGTGTGCAAGTTACCTACACAAATGGAGTAACAAGGTTTGGTTTTGAATTGTTTAAGGATGTATAAGAGTATTAAACTCGTTATAAATCCAATGTAGGTTAATAAAACACCTTTGAGACATTAGAGGTCTAAGAAAGTGATAATAAATCCCAACATCCACTCTCAAAGAATATGAAGGTGTTTTAGTCACTCATAGGTCTACAAACTTATAAGTGAGATTTCATGACTTAGGTTCCATATTGAAAGTGTCTTGGAAATGGATAAATGTAAATTATACTAAAATTAACTCATTGGAAACTGAATTAATCCATTAAAAACCATCAAGGATCAATAATGAATTAATAAACTCCAACCTCTATGCAAAACCATACACATAAAGAGATCCCCTACTATAGGCCTACATTTACAAAAGATGAGATTTGAGATGGTATGGTGTTTAGTCAGAAGTATACCAACTATAAAATAAAAATAAATAATAAAATAGCATGAGTTTTTATAGTCTCCAACTAAGAATAAAAAAATAAGAGGTTAACTATCTCTAATAGCCTACACAAGTAGGAAAAGAGACCTACAGGTTACATGCCTATAGGTCCTCTTTTGGACAAAAAACACTTGTTCATACACATATAAAAGTGTGTAATATGAATATGATTCAAGTTTATAGTGAGATAATCCACAATTCAATTAAATAACTTTAACCATTTAGGAGTCAAATAAAAATTGAGAGGATTGAGTCTGCAAGCCTAGTTCTCATGCATAGACCTGTGTATGAAGGTAAAAAGGATAAGGGTTTGTAGAACATTATGAATGAGATAATTAAATATATAAGATAGTGCAGATAAAATCTTATGAATTTTTAATCTTCACAAATTACCATGGTATAGTTGAGAAAGTCAACTTCCAAAGCCCATGCTCAAACTTATTTAATGACCACCTACAACCACTTTGAGAAAGTGCAAAGAACAGTCTGTGATAAGTAAGTGTGTGATGTTTTGGATAGTTTGAAGAGATTAAAAACTCTAAATAATATAATAGAGTAATTTAGAGGTTAAAATATTGGAAACTAAAGACCTTGAAACTCAAATGTAGACAAGACCCTAAAATAGTCACCTACGGCCATGGTGTAAGCAAGCATGAGAGGTAAAGTGTATGCATGTAAAAGGTGATATAATTTAAAAATAGTCTCTGGTCCTTAACACTATAAAAAGAAGTCATTTTGATTTTTAATGGCTTAAATTTTATTTTTAAGACCCATAAATGTAGTTTAGACACCTAATTCACACCTATAGGCTGGTCTAGGCACCACAAGCTATTTATAAGGTTTGAGAAGAGAATTCTACCTACACTCAATGATATGGGAGCTTAGGGGAAGTTATAGATAATATTTGAGGTAATTTGAATTCAAATAAAACATAAATAAAATTAGAGAAGAACTCACTATGCATAGGACCCATTTCAAACCCTGCCTACTCAGCCAATGCAAGTTACATGGCTACCTACTTTTGAGAGACATTTACTTGTTTAAGAAGAGGAGGAGGTCCATGATAAAATTGAGGAAGGTGAATCATTAGATAATGGTTTCACAGTGATGAAATAACTTCAAGTAACCCTTAAATTGACCTAAAATGAAGCAAATACTAGAAACTTTATTTAGGCCTAACAAGCCTAACTACATGTAAAGACCTATGTGCAGTCATAAGAAAGGGAGTTGGATTGAAAAAGTATGGCATGAAGACGTAGATACATCAGGTATTTTTGATATCTATAGTGAATCGTTCCATTATTTTTCTAACTCCTTGATAGTGGTGTAAATGAAGAAAACATTGTAGTTAGGTTTAGGTGAGATAGTATACTCAAGAACCCTAGCTTAAGTAATTAAAGTCTAAAATAGGGTTGAATATATATAATGGGTTGGATAAATATGTAAATTCAATGTGGTTTTAATTTATATTCCTAAAGTGTTGAGATCCATAACAAACCTAAATATACCACATACAGACATCATTTCTCTCTCAACCCTCACAAACACATAGTCTGCTAGCCCGAGGGTCTCCTAAACATGTTCATATCTTCCATGAAAGGATGAATGGTGTCTCAAGATATTGGTAATAAGAGGAAACCCATATTTAATTATTATTCATGTCATTTTGATGTTCATATAGAGCCTATCCTTTATGAATCATCCTTAAGACCTTGGAGCACTCATAGGCTACCAATAAGCTCTTTAATGACTAGTTGAGAGAAATGAGATTCTAAAATACATTGAATGACCTAAGTAAAACCTCCTTGATGTTGTTGAGGACTCTAATTATTTTCCTTAGGTGTACTTTTTTAATACTTTTAGTTGTATAGACTATAATAAATGCACTATTTTACATGGGTTTTGGTGTTTTATAGGGGTTTTAAGCAATGGAGAACTTGAAAACTATTGATAGAGATCACCTAAGATGTATTTCATATATTTAATCCAAAAAATATACACAAGACAACTTTTAAGTGATCAAACAATCTCCATTTTTCAAGGTAGTCTCAAATAGGCCTAAAATGAGACTAGGTTTCAAGGCCATTTCATGGTTTGTACACTTCCACAGGGCCTCAAGTCCTCAAATTTGACATGGAGGTTGGTGATATTTAATTTAAAGTGAATCCTATAATTATTTTTGGTGGTTTCACATGTGTGCGAGAGATCTAGATCAGAAAATTTAGCTTCTAAGCAAGGAGGCCTAATTAAGAAGAGAGAAAGGCATAAAAAGATACCTCCACTCACTCTAAACACCTAAAACTTGGCATGGATTTTTTAATCCATACTTTGTACTAAAATATACCCTTATATTTTTAGTACCCTCCATATAGTTCCCTACACAAGGATATTTATAGGTTTTTAGGGTTA
The DNA here is from genome assembly GCA_037957365.1 of Torreya grandis. Classification (NCBI taxonomy): domain Eukaryota; kingdom Viridiplantae; phylum Streptophyta; class Pinopsida; order Cupressales; family Taxaceae; genus Torreya; species Torreya grandis. The sequence continues at coordinate 1,259,178 of JARHVA010003656.1, read as the reverse complement.
CAAAGAATGAGGCCTTTTGGTACAAAACATGTTTTTGGGGGTAGTTTGAGACTTAAAAATGAGTTTTTATAGATATGATATGATGTGAATATTACATCCATGAAGAGATAATTAACTGGATAAGATGAATTCAAGTTTTGACACTTGTAAGAAAAATTTGCCTAGTGAGACAAAGAGACTTCTAGACACCTAGAAAGAGAATGAAGTGATGTATCAAAGGGAACCTATAAAGATCAATTTAAAGGTGTCTATAAAAGAGAAAATATGTAAATAAACATGACCTGATGGTCAAGAGTGCCATTTTTCCTCTCAAAATCCAAATAAGGGGCAGTTTTGAAGAGCAAATGCAAGGGATCAAGCCAAGTTTCAAACTTCCACACCACTTGTAGGAGGAGAGCATTTTTAGAAGAGTACACTTGCATTTTAAGACATATTAAGATAGTTTGAAACTCTTTTCTTGTTGTAACTCTTTCTCCTATGCCCTTCTCTCCTTCTTATCTCACTTTATCTATATATTGACCCTTACTTGACTAAGTATATACCCTCCACCTGGGTATGGTGAAGCCTTGCCCATTTTTAGCTTTTGATCAATGAGAATATTCAAGTTTTACTTCTCAATAGACTAGTTTCAATATGCATGCTTGATTAATTGATCTTGCTAAGTGATAGTATTAATTCCTTGACATGCTTGTCCTTATTTAGCATTTATGTTTAGTTTGAAATATTTTATACAAGTATCTTTTACTATCTAAATGGAGTGTGTAGGTTTTTAGTGAGAAGTCTTTTCATTAGTGTCATTTCATAACCTCTTGAGAAGTCCTCTTAGCTGAAGGTTGCTTCACAAACCTTCATGATAAATAATGATGTAGAGAGGTATATTTGGAGTAGTGTCATGTGTAGGTTAGTCTCTTGTTTAAAGTGCAATTGGAACTAGTTGATAGTGGTCAAATCATATTTGGTGCATCACCTCCATTAGAGTAAGTTTGTCTCCCTTTTCCTATCAAGTGGTAGATTAGTGTTTGAGCTTAAGTGATTCATCAAGGGGAGCTATCCCTTTAACCTAGAGCTTCACCTCTCTAATAGGATACCCACAACCTTGATGTGTTTCCATGTTACATCAAATTTGGAAGGCTTGAACTACCTTCCAAAGGGTGAAAATTTGATTGATAATTGGATGGAAGAATAATTTGGATTGAAGCTCTGAATTTATCTAGATCTAGTCACAATAGAAAATATTCTCCCTAAAGCCTCTACCATGATGATGAAGAGGTAAGGGGATATATGATCTCCCTACCTTAATCCTTTTTAGAATAAAATAAACTAGTTGGAGACCAATAAATAAAGATAGAGGACATTAGATAAGAGATACAAGTATGAATAAGGTTTCTAAACTTTAGCTAGAAGTAATTTATTTCAATCATATTATCCAATAAGCTCCACAAAACCTCATCAAACACTTTATTCATGTCTAGTTTAAGGATACTACCTAATTTTTTAGTTTAGTCCATCATGTGAATAATTTATTGAAAATGATGATAGAATCAATAATTTTCCTTTCATGACCAAAACCACTTTTTTGGATAGAAATAACTAAGAGAAGAGTCAGTTACAGTGATACAACAATGACCTTGGTAAAGGGTTTTACACAAGCTAATAGGTTTGAAATATTTAAAATCATTAGCTCCATATTTTTTAGGAGCCAAGATAATAAAAATATTGTTTATTTATCTCAATATTTACCATATATTATAAATTCATGTGCAACTGCAACAACATATGATTGAATAATATCCCAAAAATGTTGAAATAAATTATTGGGAAACCATTTGATCCCATATATTTTTCACTTTCAAGAGAAAAACAACTAATTTAACTTATAATTCATAAATGGATATTATGATAGATTCATTCTCTTCTTGATAAAAAGTAAATGGAATATGATTTAAGATATCCATCTCTATTTTAGGGTTTATATAAGCCTTACTTGAAATTAAATATTTGAAGAAAATAATGGCTTCTTTTCTTATAGTAGTATCATTTGAGCTTGTGCTACCATAAAATTTATATATATCTTTAATTTTATTATAGATACCATGCCTTTGAGTTATGATGTGAAATAATTTAGTGTTCATGTTGCTAACCAATAACTATAGGGTTCTAGACTTTTACATCTAGAATATTTCTTCCTTTGTAACTAGTGAATGAAACTCACTAAGAAGATTTTTTTATTTAATAAATAACACTTGATTCATACCATTTTATTGATGATATATCTCAAGGTTTTATAATTATCTATATTTTTTCAAGGCTTATCATTTAAAAGTTTTAGCTTGGTATTTTTCATATAGATCACTAGTTCAAACTAGGTACTTATTGGTGTTCTTTCTTGTGGTTTCACTCCTTTCTTCTCAGTATGGACCTTTCATATTCTCTTTATTTTTCCTTTTATCTCCTATATATTTTAATGTGATTTGCATCTAATTTATATATATTCCTCTATTATTTCTATTTTTTTACCATTATTGGTAGTTTCCAATTGTGTTCTAACCATAATCAACCATCACAATTAATGATCATTTTTCCTGTGTAGGCCTTTGCCCCTTCTTCCTCTTTTTCTCATTGTGTGGGCTTATTTTTTCAAATTTTACCTATTTTCTTATGTCATGTTTCATGATAATAGGTCCTTATTTAAAATTGAATAAATTGATGTATGCCATAATAAGAAAATTAAATAACAAGTGTCAAGTGATGACACATCTTATTACATATATTATTTATCTTATCTTCAATACTTTCAAGTGATTTCAAGGGATTTTATTATTTTTATTTTTTAATAATTGTACCAAGATTAGGCATAATTTAAATTTCATTTTGTTTTCATTTGATTATCAAGGTAGTGAAGGTGAAGTCCTTTCTCTCACTTAGGTTGGTAATACTCATAAGCACTAGAACTGCATTAAGCCCTAATTTTGAGCATGGAGGATATGTAAAATAAACCCTCATGGGGGCTTAGTCTAATTTATTTATTTATTTAGCATTTAGATCTGATTAGGCATAATATAAGAGGAGAAAATATTAATAACATTTTCCCACACCAATTGAAAAATCTAAGAGAGGCATTTAGTGATTATGAAGAATCCTAAAATTTTCAAATAATGAATATTAACATGACCAAAATTATAATAGGATTATAAAATCAATAAATACTACCATAATCAATCTTATGATTTTGGTTTATTTATTATTGGTGGTGGATGAATTTGGTCATATACATATAACACAATCTAACTTTTAAATTTTATTTTACATAGTTTCAAAACCTTTCTCTTTACATTTTCAAGCACTCTTAGTACATAAGTGTGTTTTTTTTAGTTATTTATGTTTCTCCTTGTGTTTCCTTACATTAATATTGATCAATTATAGTTCATGGTACTTATCATGCCCCCATGGATCTAGGTGGATATGATTGTTCATTTATTTCTATATTTACTTTAATTTACCTTATAACATAATTTAACCTAATTGATATAGTGTTTTTAATAATTATGTGCCTTTTTTGATAACGTGAGGAAGGATAAATAAAGAGGAAGGGGATAAATATGACACAAAATTTCAACTATGACAAATATTTATTGATAGAGACAACCATTTATGGAAGGTCAGTATGTAACATTTTATCTGATATTAGGATCAAAGTGAACATACTCAAAAAATGTTATTCGATAAGAATGGGGAGATCTGCCTTACAACCTTCTCCAAAAATAAATTTTTTATGGAAATCAAGGCCCATTAATAACATGTCATAATCTTTCATGGGTGTGGATATTTTTAAGATCGATCCATCTTTTATAGAGGAATTTTTCCAAGACCCTACAGTCTGGCATATCATTCAGGAGGGAGAGGTGGCCTCCTTCCTTGAAGGGTTGATTGGGCATGACAATAATTTATCCTACCAATTTATAGAATCTTGGATGGAGGATTATAAAAGGAAATCTATAGGTGGTATCAAATTTTAAGTCTTGGAGGAAGTAATAGGGCAAGCCACTAGTCTCCCCATAAAAGGCAAGAAGATTAGTCGATATAGTAAGGTGCTGAACCTAGAGAATATGGCAATTTTATTCAAAGAAGGTGAGGTGGTTGAGAAACTTCATGGGGCATTAAAAAGGGAGAATCTACTAGCTCTATGGGGAAATTTTTTTCTCATGTTAATGAAATACTTTACCCTTGAAGGCAAGTACAAGGTTTTTTTATCAATACCATTTTGCTCTACTTAATCATTTTAGACATAACTTGGAAATTAGCTTTCCTTTCTTTTTGTTGTCACCTCAGAGAATTTGATCAAGTTAGCTAAGGACACTTACACCAAGAACCATAATAATCACCTCATCCTAATCCATCAAGGCTTATTATGAGACTCTATCACTTCTACCTGACCTTGTGTCCCCCTAAATTGATTAAAGTGGGCTTGTTGGAAGATCCCCTGACAAACTTGTCTCCTCCTAGAAAAAGGAAAGGTAATAAATTCCTAGGGACCCCAAAAAACCCCAAAATTAGGTTATGGGGACCTATTATTATTTATTTTGGAATTCTAACAAAGACCCCTCCCACTAGCTCCCATTTCCTTTCCCCTTTGCCTCCTTATGGTAAGTCTATCACTCCCAGCCAGAGACTTGGAAAGGTGTCCATTTAGAGAAATCAAAAGGATAATGAAGAAGAGGTTGATGTTCAGCATAAGAAGGTAAGTATTAGGATTGAAGATAATAGTGGTGATGTAGATGTAGGAAAGATTTCAACCTGAGACCCCAAATTGGTGGAGGATGGTAAGGGGGTAGCTCTGGTATTCATAGATCTAGTTGAATTATTGGGATCCCTTCCATTAACCCCTAAGGTATTGTTTTATATAATGATTCTAATTTATTTGAATATTAATCTAAAAAATATGGTGATGAAATCCCCTTTAATTCAGAACATGAGATAGAAGGAATGAGCTACTTTCCTGATATGTATGAACCCTACTCAAAGGAGATGGATGATTATGTTGTGGAAGTACAAAGTCAAAAGAAGGAAAGTAATTATTCACTATGCACCAATATGGGTAAAGAGCTTGAGGTTATCAAGACCAAGATGGATAAGATGCACAAAAAGTGGAGGATTATGGTTGAATATGCTTCCAAGGTCCTTGGTCATGCAGCTTTAGTTTTTGCTATGATGAAAGACTTTGACAGCAAGATCAAAAATGTTGGAGTGGATTATCTTTGTGATTACAAAGAAATTGTTAAATTTATGGCTAAGTATGGGATGACTAATAGTCCCTAACCTTTTCTACGTTATGTTACATTACTTTCTATTTGTTTATTTTTTTAGAGTTGTGTCCATTTTTAGTGTGTCATTTTTATCTTGTTGGAAACTTTTTGCCTACGGGGTGGCTTTGTACAAGGCCTAAGACCCTCTTCTCCTAATTATTAAATCAAAAGCATGTCATAATCTTCCATAATGTCCAACAGACATTATGGGTGAAAAATAAATTAGATGCTTTAAGGCTATAAATCTAGTAGAGATAGATAAATGAGGTTTGAGAATAAATAATATTAGGTGGTTATCCCACTTGATAACAAATAATGACCCATATATGTTAAATTTTTTAATACACAATACATTAGTCATATCTATAACATCCCTAAGTAAGAGAGGTGATATTTAAACCCATGGATTATGGAGTATTAATTTATAAAATTGGAGTGTTAGGTTCATAAAACTAACACTCATGCTTACAAGATATTTGTGCAAGAAGCCTAGAAGATCATAGGGTGGAAGTGTGAGAAGGTAGAAAAAACATCATTAAGGTACCTCATATTCAAAATGGTAGAATTATAGGTGAATTTTAAGAAGACATATGGAAGGAAAATTAATCTTAGGTGGGTACCACAAACCATGTAAGATAAAATGGGTCCTTTAATAAGTAAAGGAATATTTTAAACATTATCAAAATATGTCAGTTCTACTTGCACAAAAACACATGTGGTTGGTATTGAAACTTGTTTACTAAATAATGGTGAGTGAATTATCTTTTTAGTCCACACACTGAATAACACTACTACTCAATAGTGGAAAACATATAATCCAAAATTTCCAAATTAGAATATGGTCAAGGAATTCATATGTACAAGCTTCAAGTGGATTAATATAAATAAGGTTTTACCCAAGTATCATGGAGATTTAGAGTCAAACAAAAACTTGAATACTTATGAAAAGGTTTGATATCAAGAGATAAAATTTATACTATTAGGATTTAGACACACAAATTATACACCATAATCAACAATTAGTAATAAATGTGGTACATTACTAGTAAAACCTAAAGTGAAATCATTGAATGAGATAGTAAAGGAATAGTATATCATAGCTTCATCTTCTCCACTTCAAATCTTGGACTCTCAAAAAATCTCAAGAAACTTAAAAAGGCTATTTTCAAATATAATGATCTCATGAAATAATTTATTCTTATAATGAATAAGATAAAAGGGTTTTGTGATTACATGCATATTCTAGGAACATAAAATAAGCATTGAATATAACAAGGATAACATGGAAGGAAATAAATATATAAATAAAACCATTTATCAAGAAGGAAATACATATATAAATACAACCATTTATCAAGTGTAAGGAGAGAAGGATATTTGAAGAGAATATGGGATGCCTTAATAACTTGAGTAGGAGGAAGATTAGTTTTGGACATGCATAGTGATATTAAAAAATGTTATAATAAAAAAAAATGAACTAAATAAGTAAATCTTGGGTAAAGTTAGGAATTAAAATCACAATGATATGGGATTACTAATTTGATGCAAAGTTTTCTAGTATCATTGAAGTACTTAAATAATTTTTAGACATTTTTCCAATGGGTTATAGATAAACTAATGGAGTTTATGCATATTTATGAAAGAAGAATATAAGGTTGCATGAAGGAACACATTAAATAAATAAATGACCTTACCATATGAATTCAAACATTTATATAAATGAAAAAATTAGAAATTTTAAAAAAAAATTTATAGTAGATGTAATTTATTCAATGTATGAATTAGAATGGATTAAACCAAATTTCATTAGAATCAATAAGAACACACAATTTTTTATCTACATATAATTCCATGCACTCAGTGAGACATGTGTAAAAAACCCATTCCCTATTTCCTTCATTAAGAAATTATTATATGGGTTATCCAAATGTAAAATTTACACCTTCAATAATGGGTTCTTGAGATATTATAAAGTGAAAATTACTGAGGAAGATAACACAAATATGATTTTTTCTATAAAGTGGGGAACTTTTTTCCCAATGTGATGGCCTTTGGTATAAAATATGTGTCAATAATATTCTCATGGATCATGTTAGAGGCATTCAAATACTTTGTATACTAATTTATAAAAGTGTAATTGAGTGATTTGATTATGCATGGGTTAGTGAAAAACCACTACCAAAACTTTTGACTCACATTTAAAAGATGTAAGAAACTAAAAATTTCATTAAATTTGAAAATGTGTGTGTTTTCCATATATTTTGGAATATTACTTAGGAATGCACTATGTAAATATGGTACAATAGTATCTCCTATAAATATAGTGCTTATTATATAGTTGGAAGCACCAACCCAAATTTATATGCACACTTTCTTGGCCACACAGGATACTAAAAACTTGAGAATTATGTGTAGATTATAAGGTTGATCAAATAAATCCTAAGGAAATACAATCCATTTGCATGGTTAAAGAGATAATGTTAGGATTTTAAATTTATAAAGGATAATTTTTTTAGTGAATCAATTATATAGTTACATATTTTTAAGACACCATTCCATCTTCATTTTGATGTATCTAGGACTAAAATAACTACCATTCTAACACAATTAGTGGTATATAAGAAGGGTTATATAATTATTTAAAAAAATATATACAACCACCAAGATGTAGGTCTTACCTATGGTATACATGAATTAAAATTTATAAAAATATATATTGGTTACACTAAGTATAACAAGTGATAGATGGATAGTATTACATTTTTATAAATTTTAAAAATATATATATTATGGTATAAATTTTAAAAATATATATATTATGGATAGTATAACAAGTGATAGATGGATAGTATTACACTAAGTATAACAAGTGATATATATATTTTAATATGTAGGTCTTACCTATGGTATGCATGAATTAAAATTTATAAAAATATAAACATTGAAGTATTTGGAGAATAAGCTAGTATTACATGGTAGAATATATAGATGGATAGTTTTGTTTTAAGATTTATAATTCTTAGTGATGATTAATCCTATAAAGAAAAAATATGGGCCAATTCTTTTATAATATATTAATACAGGGGAAAGTATGCATAATATATTTGATGACATACTGGATGTGAAACTATATAGAGTAGAAAGAGTACAAGAGGACTTGGCAAAAACACAACATCATTTGAATTTTGAATGGAATAAAGTAAATGGAAGGAAAAAAGGTATAAATCAAGTAGTGGTACATGGAGCCATTAACCAAATTAATGGTGGGGTATTTATAATAACTTGGAAGAAATGAAGTTTTAATAATATGTGTCTTGCAGCATGAACATTATGAATTATTGTATGAATGTCATGAAGGTATAGCCAAAATATGAAATGTTGATGATGATATCACATGCAAGATATTGTTTTTAGGAGTATAAATAGATAACAACATACAAAGATGATAAATAATTTTATCAAAAGTGTGATATTTTCAAAGACTAGGAAAACCTAATATGCAAGATGAGATGATATTTATCATGATAATTTCCAAATAACCATTTTAAAATGGTCTATTGACTTTATTGTGATAATGATTATATGTACATACATTAGTAACACATGCTACATTATAACAAACATATACTACTTAAAATGGTGGAAAAATGTTCTCATAAAGAATTGCATTAGCTCCATGAATTTAATATTATTATGGAATAATATTATCATTAGGTATGGATTCACACTAAGTATAACAAGTGATATGGGTTTTCACTTCTTGGTAGATATGGAATAAATAATTATACATTAGTTTTTTATTTTATTTAAAAAAACTATACACTATCAACCATAGGCTAATGGAATATTTGAAGCCTTTAACAAGATACTTGACACCATACTTACTAATATTTATGACATATATCACAAATATTGGGATGATAGGGTATTGGATTTGATGTATGTTGTGACACACATTATAGTGAAGGATACATAATCTCCCATTTTAGGGCATAATTAGTTGTGATTTTAAGGCACACATTTTAGGTTTGGTCAATTATTTTTAGTGGGGATAGCTCATATAACCTTATGGTTTGTGGTCACATTTTTAAACCTCTCCTTGAATTTGTCACTAATTTGGATCTTTATATTTTTAGGGAAGGTTATTTCGACATAATTTTTACTTTAAAACACACTTGCATAAGGTCACAAAAGATTTTTTTCTTCAACTAAAACTCCAATAAGATTAAAAAATATTCTTTTTAAAACAATGATACAAGGTAAATATGGTAATACATAAATAATTTTTATGATCATTAATAAGTATATGATTTAGCTTTAAAACCATATGAAAATGGTAGAAATCCTCAAAATAAAGACTTGATAAGATTTTCTTTACATAATATTAAAATGATTTTAGTGGGAGAATAAAAGGGGTTAGTTAAAATAGGAACACACATCTAAGCATGTAATTTCATAAATTTTCACCCTAATAAAATAAATATAAATGCACATTGAGATCATTAGAAAATAAAATCCACATACATACTTTATATTTAAGAAAATATATTAGAATACATCTTATCAATTCCTTCGATAAGAAACTATTAAGTATCACATATTTTTAGAACAACATTTATATATTCACCACTCTTTATACCTTTGATATAGAGAAATATATCAAACAAAAAGTAATAATACTGTCTTTAAATTTCCAACCTCTTTGAATATTTTATAAAATAACACACACATGTATGCATGTACACACTCTCAAGCACTAGGACACAACCACACAAATACAAAATCCTAATTAAAAAAATATCCATACTCATTAAAAAAATTAAAATAGTCCCTTTTGGCATGGACCATTTCTTCTCCTATTAAATATGAGGTGGAATATAAATAATTTGTGCCAAATAATCTCATGTTGAGATTATATTAATTATTTGTAATATTTATCTTGTAACATAATAACACATTGGGCGAAATCATGCTAAATTGTAACAATATATATAATTATACATTATTTCACTTAAAAATCATTCAATTATATCATTTCGAAAGTGATTTAGAATACTTATAGAATAATATTTGCCATCATTTTGATTACTTCTATCATAAATTCAAAGGACTTATTATATAATACCACCATCACTTCATTTCATTTCCTTTTTAAGGATGAAATAAATAAAGAAAAAACCACTTTGAACTTGCCTTTGGAGACCAACTCCCATCCTCTTCATTAATTTTCATCAACCCTATATAATAGAATAACTGACCACCTTCTAGATGTATGTTTCCAATATTTTAGAAAACTCAATCAACACTTACATAAATTTTAAGCTTGTGTCTTTGAATTAATGATTGATAAATTCATAGGGATTTATCTCTACTTTAGATAAAAATTACATATTGGGAAACAATCGATATTGGATTACTTGGGAAATAACATTGATTTGGTTCTTCAATTAGGTAACCTCATCAATTTGATGTTGTGCCAGAATTTGTACATATTTGTTTAGAATTATGAAATCTTAGAGTGTCACTAATTTTTCATAAGTATTATCAATACTACTTAATTAATGTTTATAATGGACAAGGGAACTAAAAACCTAGATTTAACTTTGAGATATTTCACTTATTCCTTAAATTTATTCATTTAATGTTGATAAATTTTACTAAAATACTCTATCACTTAATTTTCATCCTCACTAAAAATAGTTCTTCACCCATAATTTACTTCCTAGGAGGCATAAACATTCTCTCATCTATTTTTGGTTCCAAATATTACCCCAAACTCCCACTCATTATTTTGTAACCCTTTTCAATTCTCTAGTGCTTATATCATATATCATTTTTACTTTTGCCTCTTTAGAGATAACTGTATATTTGTTTTTTGGATTCAAAGTGTCTAATTTAATCCTATTTATCCAATTAGAGGAATGAGAATCAGTCACTGAGTATTTAGTAGGAGTGAGATGACTAGAGTATGTTTTAGGGGAACCTCTCTTATTCACCTTAGGTTCTAAGAAATTGGGATATATGAATAATGGTTGAAAATGGACCTTAAGATATTTCTCCCATAAAAATTGAATTTCATGAGGTTTAAATAGGTATAAATGAAATGGAAAAATAAGTAATGGGGATCATGATGATTTTTCCATAAAAGTGGGAAAAGATGGTAGTGACATGATAACACAAGTAAATGTGATTCTCCTCTTCCCTACCCTCACATATGTTGAGTCATTATGTATTGGATGTGTAATGAGTATGATTTTTAAAAAATTGGATATAATTATAGAGGGTAATCTAGGTTTATTAGAGTAAATACTACCATAATGTTTTTATATTTACAAATGTACCTAAGAAAGTCATAACTGGAGGACATTATCTAAA